>CM055739.1:19974761-20069783 GCA_029465975.1 Dallia pectoralis
GAAGCAACACAAGGCGCCTCTGTAAGGAAATCTTTTACCCGGATCCGTCTCTGTGTATTTATTCTGTAAGGAAATCTTGTATCCGGATCTGTCTCTATGTATTTATATCGTATGTATTTATATCGTGTTATATTTGTTAAATATATTCCCAACTGATTATATATTGGAGTTAAATAATATTTCAACCAGTTTCAATCCGAGGGAGAAGGCAGCACATGAATGTACATTACACAAACAGCTTCCAGAGCGTTAAAGCATACTAAAGATGCTAAAGATGCCAGACTGAACTCAAATGGTAACCCAGTGGCTTTTAAATCCATAAAATAGGAAGTGACTTTTTATGCAATACATTTCTTGGTAACAGCGCCACCCAGTGGGGTGGATGGTCAATGTTAACATTACAAATTCCTGAGATTAAATGTTACACACATGCTGTATTTCTCCCAATTAATCAATTAAGAGCTAATTGTGAGAACATCATTTATATAATTAATATCATATTGCACATTAGGAAAACATGTATTAATAATAATAATAGCATTTGGATGTTTCATGGTAAACTGCATCAACCAGGACACTACCAAACAGTCCCTCCAAATTCAGCACTCAAACAGTAAGATACCAGCAGTTACAAAAGAACCTACAGAGTTCAGTGGCTCATAGTGGAGTTATGGTCAACTGGTCCTCCTTGTCCAGCTCTACATAAATATTACGCTGTTATTGTGGGGAAAAGGAATTATGTTCAGATTAGACTATTAGCTTTTTGGCAACACTACCAAAAAACATCAACACACCTGTGAAGTATAATATTGGAAGAATTGATAGACCCTTTTCCACATGGCAAGTGCAACCTCTTGTAAATGTACTATTCAGCAGGAGAGCACAAAGCCAGTGCAACATTGGATTGGCTCAGTAAGATGCATTTCATGCAGTGAAATCTGTGGCACCATTAGTTTTTTTTGTTCTCATTTCAACATAAATAATTAAATAGCATTAATCTAAAAGACTAATCATTTTTGACAATTATTGTAGATGAAAGGCAACATGTATTATTTAGTAAAAAGTTGGGAAGAATGAATGGAATACTAATGTAAATGAATAATGAATACCTTGTGTCTCCATGTTTTGTCATTATTTTGCCACAGGTCAGAAGTGGCTATTTTGTATAATGACCGCTCTGTTCTGGAGAATCTTCATGTGAGTTCTGCCTATAAACTTATGCAGGAGGATGGGATGAATGTTCTGGTCAATCTGTCAAAAGATGACTGGCGGTAAGAGGCTTCATTACTCAGTCAAAAATGACATAGTAAATACTTAGAAAATGAATTCACCTGTGTGTGTGTGTGTATTGTCTGTATTTGCAGTGATCTTCGTGCACTGGTTGTTGAGATGGTCATGAGTACAGATATGTCGTGCCACTTTCAGCAGATTAAGACCATGAGAAGTGCTCTGCAGCAATCAGACGGGTGAGTTTGTCTCACTCCAGCCCATCCATCTCTCAGTTCCCCTAGTCCACTCCTTTATCTGTCTCACTCCAGCCCATCCATCTCTCAGTTCCTCTAGTCCACTCCTTTATCTGTCTCACTCCAGCTCATCCATCTCTCAGTTCTTCTAGTCCACTCCTTTATCTGTCTCACTCCAGCTCATCTATCTCTCAGTTCCTCTAGTCCACTCCTTTATCTGTCTCACTTCAGCTCATCCATCTCTCAGTTCCTCTAGTCCACTCCTTTATCTGTCTCACTCCAGCCCATCCATCTCTCAGTTCCCCTAGTCCACTCCTTTATCTGTCTCACTCCAGCCCATCCATCTCTCAGTTCCTCTAGTCCACTCCTTTATCTGTCTCACTCCAGCCCATCCATCTCTCAGTTCCTCTAGTCCACTCTTTTATCTGTCTCACTCCAGCCCATCCATCTCTCAGTTCCTCTAGTCCACTCCTTTATCTGTCTTTATCTGTCTCACTCCAGCCCATCCATCTATCAGTTCCTCTAGTCCACTCCTTTATCTGTCTCACTCCAGCCCATCCATCTCTCAGTTCCTCTAGTCCATTCCTTTATCTGTCTCACTCCAGCCCATCCATCTCTCAGTTCCTCTAGTCCACTATATTTTAGCCAGGACAGACACATTAGTATGCACACACAAGAACATACAAACACACATTCACTGACCATTTCCACTCTACCCTGTGTGAGTGTAGATGTGTTCTTTAACACGTTTCTTCATGCTTGTGGCCCTGTCTGTATATTTGTTTTGTCTGTATATTTGTTTTGCCTGTGTATTTGTTTTGTCTGTGTATTTGTTTTGTCTATATTTGTTTTGTCTGTATATTTGTTTTGTCAGTATATTTGTTTTGTCTGTGTATTTGTTTTGTCTGTGTATTTGTTTTGTCTGTGTATTTGTTTAGTTGTCACGATTGGTGTGGTGGCGTTGCTACACTTCCATTTCGGTGATCCACTTCCGTGTTTTTGTGTTCACTAGCTGTGATTACTTCCTCTTTCACGTGGTCACAGCTGTTAGTAATCTGTCACTTTATGTGGGGATAAAAGGGGTCGCTAGCAAGTCACTCCTTGCTTAGCATTGTTTGTTACTACATGTCACTGTGTTTTAGAGGTGAGTGTTTGTATATATATAGCTGTCGTTCTTAAACGTTTGTGTGTAAGTCGCTATGTGCGCATCTTTGATTTAAGTTCACAGTTTAGTGCGTTTTCGCCGTACTCGGTTTGTTTTATGTTCAGGTTGTCTTTAATAAACCTGGTTAAACGGATCTATTGGCTCTGCACATGGCTTTCACCGCACTACGCCGCTCCATTCGTGACAGAATGCTAAGCCACCCAAAAAGCCCGCAGAGCCGGACGGTGAGTGGATTCCTCGGAGGGGCAAGCTATAGCGCTCCGAGGTATGAAGCTCACCGTCAACCCACGGAGCAGCAGGAGCGGCGCTACACCTGGCAGGGTGATTGGGGGTCCGACTCCCTCTCCTCGGATGATGAGGAGGCGTTCTACGAGCGAGTGGAGGAGGACTCCCTGGAAGACGCCCTGCTATGGGATCCCGTCCTCAGTCGACTAGTCCCCGCAACATCGGACGTCGGCTGGGGCGGGCAGAAGACACCGCCCACTGTTCCGGGGCTGCAGACAGGAGGAGGAAAACCCCTGGAGCTACAGCCACTACCCCCGCCGTGGGAAGACCCTTTTCTGCCGCCGACGTCAGGGACAGAAAAACCCCCGGAGGGGTTGGATGACCAGCCCACGGCCATTATTAGGACGTGGTGGAGGACATGGCTGGATTTACAGGAGCCAGCGCCTGAGATGGTCGCCACCACGCTTGCGCCTGAGATGGTCGCCGTCACGCCAGCGTCCACGATGGTTCCTGCCGTCCCGCCAGCGCCCAAGATGGCTACCGTCGTCCCGCCAGCGCTCAAGATGGCTGCCGCCGTCACGCCAGCGTCCACGATGGCTCCTGTCGTCCCGCCAGCGCTCAAGATGGCTGCCGCCGTCCCGCCAGCGCTCAAGATGGCTGCCGCCGTCCCGCCAGCGCTCAAGATGGCTGTTGCCGTCACGCCAGCGCTCAAGATGGCTGCCGTCGTCCCGCCAGCGCTCAAGATGGCTGCCGTCGTCCCGCCAGCGCCCAAGATGGCTGCCGCCGTCTCGCCAGCGTCCACGATGGCTCCCGCCGTCCCGCCAGCGCTCAAGATGGCTGTTGCCGTCACGCCAGCGCCCAAGATGGCTGTTGTGGTCACGCCAGCGCTCGAGATGGCTGCCGTCGCCACGCCAGCGCCCAAGATGGCTGCCGCCGTCACGCCAGCGTCCACGATGGCCCCCGCCGTCACGCCAGCGCCCAAGATGGCTGTTGTCGTCACGCCAGCGCCCAAGATGGCTGTTGTGGTCACGCCAGCGCTCAAGATGGATGCCGTCGCCACGCCAGCGCCCAAGATGGCTGCCGCCGTCACGCCAGCGTCCACGATGGCCCCCGCCGTCACGCCAGCGCCCAAGATGGCTGTTGTCGTCACGCCAGCGCCCAAGATGGCTGCCGCCGTCTCGCCAGCGTCCACGATGGTCCCCGCCGTCACGCCAGCGCCCAAGATGGCTGTTGTCGTCACGCCAGCGCCCAAGATGGCTGCCGCCGTCTCGCCAGCGTCCACGATGGTCCCCGCCGTCACGCCAGCGCCCAAGATGGCTGTTGTCGTCACGCCAGCGCCAAGATGGCTGCCGCCGTCTCGCCAGCGTCCACGATGGCTCCCGCCGTCACGCCCGCGCCCAAGATGGCTGCCGCCGTCACGCCACCGCCCACAATGGCTGCCGCATCGCCGCCCACAATGGCTGCCGCATCGCCGCCCACAATGGCTGCCGCATCGCCGCCCACAATGGCTGCCGCATCGCCGCCCACAATGGCTGCCGCATCGCCGCCCACAATGGCTGCCGCATCACAATGGCTGCCGCATCGCCGCCCACAATGGCTGCCGCATCGCCGCCCACAATGGCTGCCGCATCGCCGCCCACAATGGCTGCCGCATGGCGCCCACGACGGCTCACGATGGCCGCCGCCATCGCGCCCACGATGGCCGCCGCCACGACGATGGCCGCCGCCACGCCGCGCTCACGATGGCGCCACGATGGCCGCCGCCACGACGACGCTCACGATGGCCGCCGCCACGATGCGCCGCCGCCACGCTCACGATGGCCGCCGCCGCCACGATGGCGCCGCCACGATGGCCGCCGCCACGACGATGGCGCCGCCACGACTACGCTCACGATCACGATGGCCGCCGCCACGACGCTCACGATGGCCGCCGCCACGCTCACGATGGCCGCCGCCACGCTCACGATGGCGCCGCCACGCTCCGCTCACGATGGCCGCCGCCACGCTCACGATGGCGCCGCCACGCCACGATGGCCGCCGCCACGCTCACGATGGCCGCCGCCACGCCTCCGCTCACGATGGCCGCCGCCACGCTCACGATGGCCGCCGCCACGACCACGATGGCCGCCGCCACGACGCTCGCTCACGATGGCCCGCCACCACCGTCGCCCACGATGGCCTCCGCTCACGATGGCCGCCGCCACGACGACGCTCACGATGGCCGCCGCCACGATGGCCGCCGCCACGCCACGCCACGATGGCCGCCACGATGGCCGCCGCCACGATGGCCACGCTCACGATGGCCGCCGCCACGACCACGCTCACGATGGCCGCCGCCACGCTCACGATGGCCGCCGCCACGCTGCGCTCACGATGGCCGCCGCCACGCCACGCTCACGATGGCCGCCGCCACGACCACGCTCACGATGGCCGCCGCCACGACGATGGCACGCTCACGATGGCCGCCGCCACGCCACGCCGCCACGACACTCACGATGGCCGCCGCCACGCCACGCTCACGATGGCCGCCGCCACGCCGCTCACGATGGCCGCCGCCACGCCACGCTCACGATGGCCGCCGCCACGTCACGCCACGATGGCCGCCGCCACGCCACGATGGCCTCCGCCACGACGATGGCCTCCGCCACGTCGCCCACGATGGCCTCCGCCACGTCGCCCACGATGGCCTCCGCCACGTCGCCCACGATGGCCTCCGCCACGTCGCCCACGATGGCCTCCGCCACGCCTCCGCCACGATGGCCTCCGCCGCCGATGGCCGCCGCCACCCACCCTGAGCCGCTCAAACTGGCGGTCTCTCAGCCGCTCGAGATGGCGGTCGGCTACCGTGGCCTATTCAGGACTGGACCCGTCCTGATGGACTAACCCATTGGGTTTAACTGTGGGTCCTGTCTTGTTGCTCCCTTGTGGTTTTTGTTGGTTCGTTCGGCTATCTGGGGAGCTAGCCTTTTAGTGGGGGATACTGTCACGATTGGTGTGGTGGCGTTGCTACACTTCCATTTCGGTGATCCACTTCCGTGTTTTTGTGTTCACTAGCTGTGATTACTTCCTCTTTCACGTGGTCACAGCTGTTAGTAATCTGTCACTTTATGTGGGGATAAAAGGGGTCGCTAGCAAGTCACTCCTTGCTTAGCATTGTTTGTTACTACATGTCACTGTGTTTTAGAGGTGAGTGTTTGTATATATATAGCTGTCGTTCTTAAACGTTTGTGTGTAAGTCGCTATGTGCGCATCTTTGATTTAAGTTCACAGTTTAGTGCGTTTTCGCCGTACTCGGTTTGTTTTATGTTCAGGTTGTCTTTAATAAACCTGGTTAAACGGATCTATTGGCTCTGCACATGGCTTTCACCGCACTACGCCGCTCCATTCGTGACATTAGTCTGTGTATTTGTTTAGTCTGTGTATTTGTTTTGCCTGTGTATTTGTTTTGTCTGTGTATTTGTTTTGTCTGTGTATTTGTTTTGTCTGTGTATTTGTTTTGCCTGTGTATTTGTTTTGTCTGTGTATTTGTTTTGCCTGTGTATTTGTTTTGTCTGTGTATTTGTTTTGTCTGTGTATTTGTTTTATCTATGTATTTGTTTTGTCTGTATATTTGCATCTATTTCTGTGTGTTTGTGTGTACTGATGTATGCTGACTGTTGAGTACAGACTGGAGAAGACCAAGGCTCTCTCATTGATGCTTCATGCTGCTGACATCAGCCACCCAGCCAAGGACTGGACTCTCCACTACCGCTGGACTCAGGCACTCATGGAGGAGTTTTTCAGACAGGTACTGATATTTGGTTGTTGCTGCGATCTGTTGTTATCAGAATATATTTTCAGTAAGCCATACATTTATGTTTGTTAATATCAATCTGTTGTTATCAGAATATATTTTCAGTAAGCCATACATGTATGTTTGTTAATATCAATCTGTTGTTATCAGAATATATTTTCAGTAAGCCATACATGTATGTTTGTTAATATCAATCTGTTGTTATCAGAATATATTTTCAGTAAGCCATACATGTATGTTTGTTAATATCAATCTGTTGTTATCAGAATATATTTTCAGTAAGCCATACATGTATGTTTGTTAATATCAATCTGTTATTATCAGAATATATTTTCAGTAAGCCATACATGTATGTTTGTTAATATCAATTTGTTTTTATCAGAATATATTTTCAGTAAGCCATACATGTATGTTTGTTAATATCGATCTGTTTTAATTAATTTGAATGGAGGAGTGTTTTTTTATTGAACCTTTATTTAACCAGGGTGGCCGATTGAGAACGACGTCCTGGCAGTTAATAAACAAAATGTCCTTTACTCTGCCTCAGGTTTTAGAACCATTTAGGACTTAAAACTATCCAAATAGCAGGATGCAATTGTTCACAGGTGGCCACATGTCAGGGTGAACTAGCCAGCGTGGTTATTGTAAAGAGCTTCTCTTAACACCCAGGAACACCAGTACCAAAACAGACACAAAGTATCAATGATCCACCACTATATTTTACTGTGAGCATCCAGTGGTGTTTCTATGTTTCTAACACCAACTGTTGTCACCTTCTCACCAAGATGCTTGGCGATGGTCTTGTAGCCCATTCCAGCCTTATTTAGGTCTACAATCTTGTCCCTGACATCCTTGGACAGCTCTTTGGTCTTGGCCATGGTGGAGAGTTTGGAATCTGATTGATTGTTTCTGTGGACAGGTGTCTTTATAAGGGTAACAAACTGAGATTAGGAGCCCTCTTTTTAAGTTAAGTTTAAGAGAGTGGTCCTCATTTCAGTTTGTTACCTGTAAAAAAGTTATATTGCTGATTGACAGGGGAACAAATACTTATTTCACTGAGTAAAATGCAAATCAATATACAACTTCTTTAAAATGTGTTATTCTGGATTATTTTATAGTTATTCTGTCTCTCACTGTTGAAATAAACCTACCATTAGAATTATAGACTGATCATGTCTTTGCCAGTGGGCAAACGTGCAAAATCAGTAGGAGATCAAATACTATCTTCCTTCACAGTAGCACGCTGTTTTGCTTCCACCTCCGAGATGGCAACGGGAGCTTGCTGGAGGTGAGAAGACGCAACAAGAAGCCTAAGCCAATGTGTGTGTGTGTGTGTCTGTGTGTGTGTGTGTTAGGACAAATGTGACAATTACAATGGTGGGTGGGTGACTTGTGTGGCTGTTTGCCTGTGATGGGATTAAAAATGTACTACACAATTAACATGTCACAACTAACTCAGGAAAACATACTTTTGTATTAATTATTACAATACTTTGTAGTAACCTTATGTTTAGTGAACCGTTGCCAAAACTACCGGACGTGTCCTGATCAGCCCTCACTGATAAACAGGCTTATGTGTGGGGAGGGCACGCAAAAAATGTTTCCCTCGAAAGCACAATACTTATTTTAAATTAAACCAAATAAATGTACTTGTACTATGTGTGTAAGTATAACAGTAATTTCTCACTGTCATGGATTGATCGGCTTAGTGCGGTGGAAGCCATGTGCAGAGCCAGTTGATCCGTTTTAACCAGGTTTTATTGCACAACAAAAGCAAAACAAACCGTAATCGCCGAAAAACACTAAACTGTGGTACTGAAATGAAAATGCGCATATAGCGACTTCAACAAACACATTCCAATAACTCCAGTAGCGAAACACACTCACCCCTAATCAGTGTGACATGGAAACACACTCACCCCTAATCAGTGTGACATGAAAACAATGAAGGCAAAGTGCTGACTTGCTAGCAACCCTTAATAGCCCAATTAATGAACGATAGCAAACAGCTGTGATAAAACGTAAACAAAGGGGACGTGCACCACCGAATACAGTCCCTGTAGAAACGAAACCTCACCACTCGTGACACTCACCCTGTGTGCATCACATGAATAAAATACTTGAAAGGAAAGCAAAAACAACGAAGCACAATAAATCAGACAGATGGCGCAACAAAAATCCTTTGAAATTATGGCATTTTTTGTTGCAATTATTTTTACAGTTTATTATCAAATCCATTACTTCAGTGTTTTTATAATGGACGAATGTGTTTACTGTCAATATCTTCTAAAATATTTGGTATGTGTTATTATGTCACCATAAAGGCCTAAATCTATGTGCACATATTAAATAATAGTGGACCCATTTATCCCATATATTTTAATTTGGTTTAATTTATAATAATTAGTGTGGTAATATGGTACTATAAAGGTCTATATCTATGTGCACTTATTAAATGAGTGTACACATTTAGGTCATATAAATATATTTGGTTTAATTTATAATAATTAGTGTGGTAATATGGTACTATAAAGCTCTATATCTATGTGCACTTATTAAATGAGTGTACACATTTAGGCCATCTATATTCATTTGGTTTATTTATAATAATTAGTGTGGTAATATGGTACTATAAAGCTCTATATCTATGTGCACTTATTAAATGAGTGTACACATTTAGGCCATCTATATTCACTTGGTTTATTTATAATAATTAGTGTGGTAATATGGTACTATAAAGTCCTATATCTATGTGCACTTATTAAATGAGTGTACACTTTTAGGTCATATATATTAATTTGGTTTAATTTATAATAATTAGTGTGGTAATATGGTACTATAAAGGCCTATATCTATGTGCACTTATTAAATGACAGTGGACACTTTTAGGCCATCTATATTCATTAGCAAGGAGGCTTTTACATTTTGGTCTATTCCATGCTGCCGCCGTCATTTTCCAATTGCCTGCAAACACGAACCAAATAAGCCATCTACTGGTTATTGTGTGTCAGCAACACACACCCATTTAGAGGAGTTGGTATCTCAGTGGTAGAGTGCATGCTCTGTATGTATGATGTCCTGGGTTCCTATTGGAGGAGTTGGTATCTCAGTGGTAGAGTGCATGTTCTGTATGTATGATGTCCTGGGTTCCTATTGGAGGAGTTGGTATCTCAGTGGTAGAGTACATGCTCTGTATGTATGATGTCCTGGGTTCCTATTGGATGAGTTGGTATCTCAGTGGTAGAGTGCATGCTCTGTATGTATGATGTCCTGGGTTCCTATTGGAGGAGTTGGTATCTCAGTGGTAGAGTGCATGCTCTGTATGTATGATGTCCTGGGTTCCTATTGGAGGAGTTGGTATCTCAGTAGTAGAGTGCATGCTCTGTATGTATGATGTCCTGGGTTCCTATTGGAGGAGTTGGTATCTCAGTGGTAGAGTGCATGTTTAGTATGTATGATGTCCTGGGTTCCTATTGGAGTAGTTGGTATCTCAGTAGTAGAGTGCATGCTCTGTATGTATGATGTCCTGGGTTCCTATTGGAGGAGTTAGTATCTCAGTGGTAGAGTGCATGCTCTGTATGTATGATGTCCTGGGTTCCTATTGGAGGAGTTGGTATCTCAGTGGTAGAGTGCATGTTTAGTATGTATGATGTCCTGGGTTCCTATTGGAGGAGTTGGTATCTCAGTGGTAGAGTGCATGTTCTGTATGTATGATGTCCTGGGTTCCTATTGGAGGAGTTGGTATCTCAGTAGTAGAGTGTATGCTCTGTATGTATGATGTCCTGGGTTCCTATTGGAGGAGTTGGTATCTCAGTGGTAGAGTGCATGCTCTGTATGTATGATGTCCTGTGTTCCTATTGGAGGAGTTGGTATCTCATTGGTAGAGTACATGCTCTGTATGATGTCCTGGTACAATCCCCAGATTCTCCCCAGGTCGCCGTTGCAAATGAGAATGTGTTCTCAATCGGCCTACCTGGTTAAAGAGATTAATAAAAACATGCATGGGTCAAATGACCATTCAAGGTGCAACTAGCAGTGTCAATGCCTCAGCATGTCTAGTGTTAAGGCACATTAAAGCTGATATGGGTCGACCCAACACCTTAATAAGAGATGTTTAATCTAATGGATGTGTGCACTAGTCTATTGTTTCATCTGCGCTTACAGTACTAGTGTGTCAAAACAAATGTGATGTCCAGATGTCCTCATTCAGTTCCTCTGTTGATATCTGCATGTTCACTTGAGATGTCCTCATTCAGTTCCTCTGTTGATATCTGCATGTTCACTTGAGATGTCCTCATTCAGTTCCTCTGTTGATATCTGCATGTTCACTTGAGATGTCCTCATTCAGTTCCTCTGTTTATATCTGCATGTTCACTTGAGATGTCCTCATTCAGTTCCTCTGTTGATATCTGCATGTTCACTTGAGATGTCCTCATTCAGTTCCTCTGTTGATATCTGCATGTTCACTTGAGATGTCCTCATTCAGTTCCTCTGTTGATATCTGCATGTTCACTTGAGATGTCCTCATTCAGTTCCTCTGTTGATATCTGCATGTTCACTTGAGATGTCCTCATTCAGTTCCTCTGTTGATATCTGCATGTTCACTTGAGATGTCCTCATTCAGTTCCTCTGTTGATATCTGCATGTTCACTTGAGATGTCCTCATTCAGTTCTTCTGTTTATATCTGCATGTTCACTTGAGATGTCCTCATTCAGTTCCTCTGTTGATATCTGCATGTTCACTTGAGATGTCCTCATTCAGTTCCTCTGTTGATATCTGCATGTTCACTTGAGATGTCCTCATTCAGTTCCTCTGTTGATATCTGCATGTTCACTTGAGATGTCCTCATTCAGTTCTTCTGTTTATATCTGCATGTTCACTTGAGATGTCCTCATTCAGTTCTTCTGTTTATATCTGCATGTTCACTTGAGATGTCCTCATTCAGTTCTTCTGTTTATATCTGCATGTTCACTTGAGATGTCCTCATTCAGTTCTTCTGTTTATATCTGCATGTTCACTTGAGATGTCCTCATTCAGTTCTTCTGTTTATATGTGCATGTTTTCAGGGTGACAAGGAACTGGAATTAGGACTACCTTTCTCGCCTCTCTGTGATCGAAAGACAACCATGATCGCTCAGACGCAGATAGGTAAGACACGCTGTCCCAGTTGTAAAAAAGGCAGCCATTACTTTTAAATGTTTATTCAATTAGAGAGATGATTTCATGTAATAGAAAGAAACTATCATGTAATAATAGAGTACAGATTATTACAATGAATGGAGAAAGATGGTGTTATGAGTGGAGGTGTGATGAGTGGAGGTGTGATGAGTAGAGGTGTGATGTGATGAGTAGAGGTGTGATGTGATGAGTAGAGGTGGTGATGTGTAGAGGTGTATATACCTGCTGATTACTGACCCCATATGGTCTGGTAGACTGGTCCTCTCCTATATACCTGCTGATTACTGACCCCATATGGTCTGGTAGACTGGTCCTCTCCTATATACCTGCTGATTACTGACCCCATATGGTCTGGTAGACTGGTCCTCTCCTATATACCTGCTGATTACTGACCCCATATGGTCTGGTAGACTGGTCCTCTCCTATATACCTGCTGATTACTGACCCCATATGGTCTGGTAGACTGTACAGTCTACAGTCATCTCACTGTACTGTTCTGAAGAACTGGATTTTTTTTTAATTAACTGCAAGCCATTCTATACTCCGTGGGAATTTTTATCATTCATTCATGTTGTTTACATTCCTCCACTTGGCAACTTGAAGGAGGCTAGCTGAACATGTACTGATGACTGAACAGCTATTCCCAGACTCTCTAGTTATTGTCCTTGGCGACTTTAACATAGATAACCTTAAAAATGACCTTCCTAAATATAAACAATTTATCAATATCCCGACTAGAGATGCAAATATTCTAGACCACTGTTACACTATTATGAAGAATACCTACCATGCTGTGGCCCGTGCTGCCCTGGGCCTCTCAGACCACATGATGGTCCACCTAATTCCATCATACAGGCAACAATTAGAACTCTCTAAGCCTGTTGTAACAAGTTAAAAAAGTGGATCAGTGAAGCCAAAGAGACTCTGCATGATTGTCTGGACTGTACTGATTGTCTGGACTGTACTGATTGTCTGGACTGTACTGATTGTCTGGACTGTACTGATTGTCTGGACTGTACTGATTGTCTGGACTGTACTGATTGTCTGGACTGTACTGATTGTCTGGACTGTACTGATTGTCTGGACTGTACTGATTGTCTGGACTGTACTGATTGTCTGGACTGTACTGATTGTCTGGACTGTACTGATTGTCTGGACTGTACTGATTGTCTGGACTGTACTGATTGTCTGGACTGTACTGATTGTCTGGACTGTACTGATTGTCTGGACTTTACTGATTGGGACATCTTCAGGGCTGCCACAGACAACCTTCATGAATATACTGATGCTGTGTCTTCATATATCAGCTTTTGTGAGCATAGCTGCATCTTGAACAAGGTTTGCTATAATAACGACAAACCCTGGTTCACAGCTGATCTTAGACGTCAGCGGTCGATCATGGAGGAGGCTTTCAGAAGGGGTGACAGGGACCTACTCAGAGAGGCTAAGAACAAGGTGGCCAAATGCTTGTATGGGAAAAACACAAACAACAGCTCGCAGCAAACGACAATGATTCAGTCTGGAGGAAGATTAAACGGATAACAAATTACAAATGCAAATCACCTCAGGCCTTCAACGATTTGCAACTTGCCAATGAGCTGAACCTGTTTTACTGCAGAAATGAGAGACAAAGGGGCGGTCCTGTCTGCAATCTATCAATGAATCAAATACATTTTATAAAGCCCTTTTTACAACAAGGTTGTCACAAAGTGCTTTTACCAACACCGAGCCTGAAACCCGTCAGAGCACACATCAACAAGTTGATACACAGCGGCCAGGAAAAACTCCCTGATAGGAATTAGGATGTAATGACTACAGACCAGTTGTCCTGACCTCTGTGGTTATGAAGTCCTTTGAGCGCCTGGTGCTGTCACACCTCAAGACCATCACAGATCTAGTAGTAGATCCATTGCAGTTTGCCTACAGAGCCAACAGGTCTGTGGACGACACAATCAACATGGTTCTCCACTTCATTCTCCAGCATCTTGACTCCCCTGGAACCTACGTCAAGCCAGGTCACTGAGGCGGGCAGCACAGATTGAGGCAGACCCCTCCCATCCGGGTAACGGACTATTCAGAACTCTCCCCTCTGGTAGATGGCTGAGGTCAATCAAGAAAAAAACACCCCACCACAAGAACAGCCCCCCCCCACGGCGGTGAGTCTAAGGAACGTGCCTCTAGCACTAGTCTGCCCTTACTCATCCTGGACACCATCTGCTCTGATAGACATCCCGAACTATAACTGGACATTACTCTTATTTACATATTACATATTGATCTACATTCTGCTCTTTGCACATTTTGAAATCTGCTCTCACATCTATACATTGCTCCTTTGCACTACTCTGATATATATGACACATGTATATTTATCTATTACTTATGCCACAGGGCATGGTCTCTTGTTGAACTGTGTTCGTGCTGTGTGTTTTTGCTCTATTTTCACTGTTCATATACGTTTAAAAATGTGTGTTCTAAATGCTGCAACTATGGGTCAGAACAAATTAACAAACGTACCTGAATAAAACTGATTCTCACAGATTTTTAAAACAGATTTGTAATCTTTCACAGGATTTATTGACTTCATTGTTGAGCCGACATTCTCAGTCCTTCTGGATTCTGCAGTGAAGGCAATCTCTCCTCTAATAAAGGAAGCTGTGACATCAGAAGGCTCAAGGTACTCTAATGAAACCCCAGTTACAGACCGCTGTGTATTAACCCAAACACTTATATGACACTACAGCAGATGTTACGTGTGTGGTTATGTGTGTGGTCTTACACGTGTGGTTACGTGTGGTTACACGTGTGTGGTTATGTGTGTGGTTACACGTGTGTGGTTATGTGTGTGGTTACGTGTGTGGTTTCACGTTTGTGTTTACGTGTGGTTACACGTGTGTGGTTATGTGTGTAGTTACATGTGTGGTCATACATGTGGTTACACATGTGTGGTCACACGTGTGTGGTTACCTGTGTGGTTGCACGTGTGTGGTTATGTGTGTGGTTACATGTGTGGTCATACGTGTGTGGTTACCTGTGTGGTTGCACGTGTGTGGTTATGTGTGTGGTTACATGTGTGGTCATACGTGTGTGGTTATGTGTGTGGTTATGTGTGTGTGGTTATGTGTGTGTGGTTATGGCGTGTGTGGTTATGTGTGTGATGTGTGGTCATACGTGTGTCGTTACGTGGGTGGTTACGTGGGTGGTTATTAGGGATGCACGATATTCGATTTTGCGATAATTTTAAACTAATTTTGGCCGATACCGATATATATATACGCTTTTATTTACTGTAGAGAAATCCAAGTCCAACTCCAGTACTATCTTTACCTTATTACATTCATGTAGACAGACATTCACCCCTGAAAAATAGGTTAATTATTTCACTTGTAGTAGAATAAATGATATGCCAGTGCCACATTTTATTTTTAACTTCAAACTTCAAACGTCAGTCCTTAAAATTTTTAAAATAAATAAAAATACATTTTCCAATAATTTACGTAATTCATGTAGCATGACAAGCACTCATTCTCTTTCTATTTTCCATTTCCTAAACATATTATCAAATGCGGATGCAATTTCAACTGCTGTGTGAGAACCGGAGCACTACTCCTGCTAAAACTGACAGATTTTTTAAGCGTAAAGCCCTCGTCTATCCACTGGGAAGTGGGGCTCAACATGCTAACAGGACTCACGGTTGATGTCCAAATGTGACTAGCTATTGTGACTAGCTAATGTCACTAGTTAATGTGACTAGCTAATGTGACTAATGTGACTAGCTAATGTCACTAGTTAATGTGACTAGCTAATGTGACTAGTTAAAGTGACTAGCTAATGTGACTAGCTACAGTGACTAATGTGACTAGCTAATGTGACTAGCTAATGTCACTAGCTAATGTCACTAGCTAATGTGACTAGCTAATGTGACTAGCTAATGTGACTAGCTAATGTCACTAGCTAATGTCACTAGCTAATGTGACTAGCTAATGTGACTAGTTAATGTGACTAGCTAATGTCACTAGCTAATGTGACTAGCTAATGTGACTAGCTAATGTGACTAGCTAATGTGACTAGCTAATGTGACTAGCTAATGTGACTAGCTAATGTGACTAATGTGACTAGCTAATGTCACTAGCTAATGTGACTAGCTAATGTCACTAGCTAATGTGACTAGCTAATGTGACTAGCTAATGTGACTAGCTAATGTGACTAGCTAATGTGACTAGCTAATGTGACTAGCTAATGTGACTAATGTGACTAGCTAATGTCACTAGCTAATGTGACTAGCTACAGTGACTAATGTGACTAGCTAATGTGACTAGCTAATGTCACTAGCTAATGTCACTAGCTAATGTGACTAGCTAATGTGACTAGTTAATGTGACTAGCTAATGTCACTAGCTAATGTCACTAGCTAATGTCACTAGCTAATGTCACTAGCTAATGTGACTAGCTAATGTGACTAGTTAATGTGACTAGCTAATGTCACTAGCTAATGTCACTAGCTAATGTGACTAGCTAATGTGACTAGCTAATGTGACTAGCTAATGTGACTAGCTAATGTGACTAGCTAATGTGACTAGTTAATGTGACTAGCTAATGTCACTAGCTAATGTCACTAGCTAATGTCACTAGCTAATGTCACTAGCTAATGTCACTAGCTAATGTGACTAGCTAATGTGACTAGTTAATGTGACTAGCTAATGTCACTAGCTAATGTCACTAGCTAATGTGACTAGCTAATGTGACTAGTTAATGTGACTAGCTAATGTCACTAGCTAATGTCACTAGCTAATGTCACTAGCTAATGTGACTAGTTAATGTGACTAGCTAATGTGACTAGCTAATGTGACTAGCTAATGTGACTAGCTAATGTCACTAGCTAATGTGACTAGCTAATGTGACTAGCTAATGTCACTAGCTAATGTCACTAGCTAATGTGACTAGCTAATGTGACTAGCTAATGTCACTAGCTAATGTCACTAGCTAATGTCACTAGCTAATGTCACTAGCTAATGTGACTAGCTAATGTGACTAGTTAATGTGACTAGCTAATGTCACTAGCTAATGTCACTAGCTAATGTGACTAGCTAATGTGACTAGTTAATGTGACTAGCTAATGTCACTAGCTAATGTCACTAGCTAATGTGACTAGCTAATGTGACTAGTTAATGTGACTAGCTAATGTCACTAGCTAATGTGACTAGCTAATGTGACTAGCTAATGTCACTAGCTAATGTGACTAGCTAATGTGACTAGCTAATGTCACTAGCTAATGTCACTAGCTAATGTCACTAGCTAATGTCACTAGCTAATGTCACTAGCTAATGTCACTAGCTAATGTGACTAGCTAATGTGACTAGTTAATGTGACTAGCTAATGTCACTAGCTAATGTCACTAGCTAATGTCACTAGCTAATGTCACTAGCTAATGTGACTAGCTAATGTGACTAGTTAATGTGACTAGCTAATGTCACTAGCTAATGTCACTAGCTAATGTGACTAGCTAATGTGACTAGCTAATGTGACTAGCTAATGTGACTAGCTAATGTGACTAGTTAATGTGACTAGCTAATGTCACTAGCTAATGTCACTAGCTAATGTCACTAGCTAATGTCACTAGCTAATGTGACTAGCTAATGTGACTAGTTAATGTGACTAGCTAATGTCACTAGCTAATGTCACTAGCTAATGTGACTAGTTAATGTGACTAGCTAATGTGACTAGCTAATGTGACTAGCTAATGTGACTAGCTAATGTGACTAGCTAATGTGACTAGCTAATGTGACTAGCTAATGTGACTAATGTGACTAGCTAATGTCACTAGCTAATGTGACTAGCTACAGTGACTAATGTGACTAGCTAATGTGACTAGCTAATGTCACTAGCTAATGTCACTAGCTAATGTGACTAGCTAATGTGACTAGTTAATGTGACTAGCTAATGTCACTAGCTAATGTCACTAGCTAATGTCACTAGCTAATGTCACTAGCTAATGTGACTAGCTAATGTGACTAGTTAATGTGACTAGCTAATGTCACTAGCTAATGTCACTAGCTAATGTGACTAGCTAATGTGACTAGCTAATGTGACTAGCTAATGTGACTAGCTAATGTGACTAGCTAATGTGACTAGTTAATGTGACTAGCTAATGTCACTAGCTAATGTCACTAGCTAATGTCACTAGCTAATGTGACTAGCTAATGTGACTAGTTAATGTGACTAGCTAATGTCACTAGCTAATGTCACTAGCTAATGTGACTAGCTAATGTGACTAGTTAATGTGACTAGCTAATGTCACTAGCTAATGTCACTAGCTAATGTCACTAGCTAATGTGACTAGTTAATGTGACTAGCTAATGTCACTAGCTAATGTGACTAGCTAATGTGACTAGCTAATGTCACTAGCTAATGTGACTAGCTAATGTGACTAGCTAATGTCACTAGCTAATGTCACTAGCTAATGTGACTAGCTAATGTGACTAGCTAATGTCACTAGCTAATGTCACTAGCTAATGTCACTAGCTAATGTCACTAGCTAATGTGACTAGCTAATGTGACTAGTTAATGTGACTAGCTAATGTCACTAGCTAATGTCACTAGCTAATGTGACTAGCTAATGTGACTAGTTAATGTGACTAGCTAATGTCACTAGCTAATGTCACTAGCTAATGTGACTAGCTAATGTGACTAGTTAATGTGACTAGCTAATGTCACTAGCTAATGTGACTAGCTAATGTGACTAGCTAATGTCACTAGCTAATGTGACTAGCTAATGTGACTAGCTAATGTCACTAGCTAATGTGACTAGCTAATGTCACTAGCTAATGTCACTAGCTAATGTCACTAGCTAATGTCACTAGCTAATGTGACTAGTTAATGTCACTAGCTAATGTCACTAGCTAATGTCACTAGCTAATGTCACTAGCTAATGTGACTAGCTAATGTGACTAGTTAATGTGACTAGCTAATGTCACTAGCTAATGTCACTAGCTAATGTGACTAGCTAATGTGACTAGCTAATGTGACTAGCTAATGTGACTAGCTAATGTGACTAGCTAATGTGACTAGCTAATGTGACTAGCTAATGTCACTAGCTAATGTCACTAGCTAATGTCACTAGCTAATGTGACTAGCTAATGTGACTAGTTAATGTGACTAGCTAATGTCACTAGCTAATGTCACTAGCTAATGTGACTAGTTAATGTGACTAGCTAATGTCACTAGCTAATGTGACTAGCTAATGTGACTAGCTAATGTCACTAGCTAATGTGACTAGCTAATGTCACTAGCTAATGTCACTAGCTAATGTCACTAGCTAATGTCACTAGCTAATGTCACTAGCTAATGTCACTAGCTAATGTCACTAGCTAATGTGACTAGCTAATGTGACTAGTTAATGTGACTAGCTAATGTCACTAGCTAATGTCACTAGCTAATGTGACTAGCTAATGTGACTAGTTAATGTGACTAGCTAATGTCACTAGCTAATGTCACTAGCTAATGTGACTAGCTAATGTGACTAGTTAATGTGACTAGCTAATGTCACTAGCTAATGTGACTAGCTAATGTGACTAGCTAATGTCACTAGCTAATGTGACTAGCTAATGTGACTAGCTAATGTCACTAGCTAATGTCACTAGCTAATGTGACTAGCTAATGTCACTAGCTAATGTCACTAGCTAATGTCACTAGCTAATGTCACTAGCTAATGTCACTAGCTAATGTGACTAGCTAATGTGACTAGCTAATGTGACTAGCTAATGTGACTAGGTAATGTGACTAGCTAATGTCACTAGCTAATGTCACTAGCTAATGTCACTAGCTAATGTCACTAGCTAATGTGACTAGCTAATGTGACTAGTTAATGTGACTAGCTAATGTCACTAGCTAATGTCACTAGCTAATGTGACTAGTTAATGTGACTAGCTAATGTCACTAGCTAATGTGACTAGCTAATGTGACTAGCTAATGTCACTAGCTAATGTGACTAGCTAATGTCACTAGCTAATGTCACTAGCTAATGTCACTAGCTAATGTCACTAGCTAATGTCACTAGCTAATGTCACTAGCTAATGTCACTAGCTAATGTGACTAGCTAATGTGACTAGTTAATGTGACTAGCTAATGTCACTAGCTAATGTCACTAGCTAATGTCACTAGCTAATGTGACTAGCTAATGTGACTAGCTAATGTCACTAGCTAATGTCACTAGCTAATGTCACTAGCTAATGTGACTAGCTAATGTGACTAGTTAATGTGACTAGCTAATGTCACTAGCTAATGTCACTAGCTAATGTGACTAGCTAATGTGACTAGTTAATGTGACTAGCTAATGTCACTAGCTAATGTCACTAGCTAATGTCACTAGCTAATGTGACTAGTTAATGTGACTAGCTAATGTCACTAGCTAATGTGACTAGCTAATGTGACTAGCTAATGTCACTAGCTAATGTGACTAGCTAATGTGACTAGCTAATGTCACTAGCTAATGTCACTAGCTAATGTGACTAGCTAATGTGACTAGCTAATGTCACTAGCTAATGTCACTAGCTAATGTCACTAGCTAATGTCACTAGCTAATGTGACTAGCTAATGTGACTAGTTAATGTGACTAGCTAATGTCACTAGCTAATGTCACTAGCTAATGTGACTAGCTAATGTGACTAGTTAATGTGACTAGCTAATGTCACTAGCTAATGTCACTAGCTAATGTGACTAGCTAATGTGACTAGCTAATGTGACTAGCTAATGTCACTAGCTAATGTGACTAGCTAATGTGACTAGCTAATGTCACTAGCTAATGTCACTAGCTAATGTGACTAGCTAATGTCACTAGCTAATGTGACTAGCTAATGTCACTAGCTAATGTCACTAGCTAATGTCACTAGCTAATGTCACTAGCTAATGTGACTAGCTAATGTGACTAGTTAATGTGACTAGCTAATGTCACTAGCTAATGTCACTAGCTAATGTCACTAGCTAATGTCACTAGCTAATGTGACTAGCTAATGTGACTAGTTAATGTGACTAGCTAATGTCACTAGCTAATGTCACTAGCTAATGTGACTAGCTAATGTGACTAGCTAATGTGACTAGCTAATGTGACTAGCTAATGTGACTAGTTAATGTGACTAGCTAATGTCACTAGCTAATGTCACTAGCTAATGTCACTAGCTAATGTCACTAGCTAATGTGACTAGCTAATGTGACTAGTTAATGTGACTAGCTAATGTCACTAGCTAATGTCACTAGCTAATGTGACTAGTTAATGTGACTAGCTAATGTCACTAGCTAATGTGACTAGCTAATGTGACTAGCTAATGTCACTAGCTAATGTGACTAGCTAATGTCACTAGCTAATGTCACTAGCTAATGTCACTAGCTAATGTCACTAGCTAATGTCACTAGCTAATGTCACTAGCTAATGTCACTAGCTAATGTGACTAGCTAATGTGACTAGTTAATGTGACTAGCTAATGTCACTAGCTAATGTCACTAGCTAATGTGACTAGCTAATGTGACTAGCTAATGTGACTAGCTAATGTCACTAGCTAATGTCACTAGCTAATGTGACTAGCTAATGTGACTAGTTAATGTGACTAGCTAATGTCACTAGCTAATGTGACTAGCTAATGTGACTAGCTAATGTCACTAGCTAATGTGACTAGCTAATGTGACTAGCTAATGTCACTAGCTAATGTCACTAGCTAATGTGACTAGCTAATGTCACTAGCTAATGTCACTAGCTAATGTCACTAGCTAATGTCACTAGCTAATGTCACTAGCTAATGTCACTAGCTAATGTGACTAGTTAATGTGACTAGCTAATGTCACTAGCTAATGTGACTAGCTAATGTCACTAGCTAATGTCACTAGCTAATGTGACTAGCTAATGTGACTAGTTAATGTGACTAGCTAATGTCACTAGCTAATGTCACTAGCTAATGTGACTAGTTAATGTGACTAGCTAATGTCACTAGCTAATGTGACTAGCTAATGTGACTAGCTAATGTCACTAGCTAATGTGACTAGCTAATGTGACTAGCTAATGTCACTAGCTAATGTCACTAGCTAATGTGACTAGCTAATGTCACTAGCTAATGTCACTAGCTAATGTCACTAGCTAATGTCACTAGCTAATGTCACTAGCTAATGTGACTAGCTAATGTGACTAGCTAATGTGACTAGCTAATGTCACTAGCTAATGTCACTAGCTAATGTGACTAGCTAATGTGACTAGTTAATGTGACTAGCTAATGTCACTAGCTAATGTCACTAGCTAATGTGACTAGCTAATGTGACTAGTTAATGTGACAGCTAATGTCACTAGCTAATGTGACTAGCTAATGTGACTAGCTAATGTCACTAGCTAATGTGACTAGCTAATGTGACTAGCTAATGTGACTAGCTAATGTCACTAGCTAATGTGACTAGCTAATGTCACTAGCTAATGTCACTAGCTAATGTCACTAGCTAATGTCACTAGCTAATGTCACTAGCTAATGTCACTAGCTAATGTGACTAGTTAATGTGACATCTAATGTCACTAGCTAATGTGACTAGCTAATGTGACTAGCTAATGTGACTAGTTAATGTGACTAGCTAATGTCACTAGCTAATGTCACTAGCTAATGTCACTAGCTAATGTGACTAGCTAATGTGACTAGCTAATGTCACTAGCTAACTAGTAATGTGACTAGTTAATGTGACTAGCTAATGTCACTAGCTAATGTGACTAGCTAATGTGACTAGCTAATGTCACTAGCTAATGTGACTAGCTAATGTCACTAGCTAATGTCACTAGCTAATGTCACTAGCTAATGTCACTAGCTAATGTCACTAGCTAATGTCACTAGCTAATGTCACTAGCTAATGTCATAGCTAATGTCACTAGCTAATGTCACTAGCTAATGTGACTAGCTAATGTGACTAGCTAATGTGACTAGCTAATGTCACTAGCTAATGTCACTAGCTAATGTGACTAGCTAATGTGACTAGTTAATGTGACTAGCTAATGTGACTAGCTAATGTCACTAGCTAATGTCACTAGCTAATGTGACTAGCTAATGTGACTAATGTCACTAGCTAATGTCACTAGCTAATGTCACTAGCTAATGTGACTAGCTAATGTGACTAGCTAATGTCACTAGCTAATGTCACTAGCTAATGTGACTAGCTAATGTGACTAGCTAATGTGACTAGCTAATGTCACTAGCTAATGTCACTAGCTAATGTGACTAGCTAATGTCACTAGCTAATGTGACTAGCTAATGTGACTAGCTAATGTCACTAGCTAATGTCACTAGCTAATGTCACTAGCTAATGTGACTAGCTAATGTGACTAGTTAATGTGACTAGCTAATGTCACTAGCTAATGTGACTAGCTAATGTGACTAGCTAATGTGACTAGCTAATGTGACTAGCTAATGTGACTAGCTAATGTCACTAGCTAATGTCACTAGCTAATGTGACTAGCTAATGTCACTAGCTAATGTCACTAGCTAATGTCACTAGCTAATGTCACTAGCTAATGTCACTGACTAGCTAATGTGACTAGCTAATGTGACTAGCTAATGTCACTAGCTAATGTCACTAGCTAATGTCACTAGCTAATGTCACTAGCTAATGTGACTAGCTAATGTGACTAGCTAATGTCACTAGCTAATGTCACTAGCTAATGTCACTAGCTAATGTCACTAGCTAATGTGACTAGTTAATGTGACTAGCTAATGTCACTAGCTAATGTCACTAGCTAATGTGACTAGCTAATGTGACTAGCTAATGTCACTAGCTAATGTCACTAGCGCCAGCGTGGAGCTTTTCAATGTGACTTGTCGACAACACTCTGGCGTTCAGGTAATGCGACATCAGCAGTGACGGCTAATAGCATAACACGGCTATAGCTACATCATTAGCCTGCTGAAGCCAACATCTGAACGGCTGGTTAACATGAACAATATTTTCAATGATTCATGACATTCAAACTCTAGTACCTTTGGGTTACTCGCTGCTGTATTTTCTAGCTTTGTCAAACTGCTGATGGGTTTTTTGACAGCGTTTTTTCTTACTTTTCATAAAGTCTTGATGCTGCTCGGGATGACGGCTCTTAAGATGCGTAATCATATTTGTAGTTTTGAAAGAGTGTTTTACGTCTCCTCGCATCACTTGTGCTTTACAACTACTGCAAATAGCAAGTTTGTTATCTGTTTTACAGATCTCTATGTACCTCCACACAGCCCAGATGTAGGAAGTTTAAGTTGCTGGTATTCATGTTACATTCACAATCGTCACGAGCGCATATTAAAGACGCACACTATCGGCAATGCTCATCGGCAGAAATATTAATATTAATAGATCATTTTAAGCTTTTATCGGCCGATACAGATGTTGTGCGGAATGCCGATATCATCGTGCATCCCTAGTGGTTACGTGTGTGGTTATGGTTACGTGTGTGGTTATGGTTACGTGTGTGGTTATGGTTATGTGTTGTTATGTGTGAGGTTATGGTAACGTGTGGGGTTACGTGTGTGGTTATGGTTATGTGTGTGGTTATGGTTACGTGTGTGGTTATGGTTATGTGTGAGGTTATGGTAACGTGTGGGGTTACGTGTGTGGTTATGGTTACGTGTGTGGTTATGGTTATGTGTGTGGTTATGGTTACGTGTGAGGTTATGGTTATGTGTGGTTATGTGTGTGGTTATGGTTACGTGTGGGGTTACGTGTGTGGTTATGGTTACGTGTGTGGTTATGGTTACGTGTGTGGTTATGGTTATGTGTGGTTATGTGTGTGGTTATGGTAACGTGTGGGGTTACGTGTGTGGTTATGGTTATGTGTGGTTATGTGTGTGGTTATGGTAACGTGTGGGGTTACGTGTGTGGTTATGGTTACGTGTGTGGTTATGGTTATGTGTGGTTATGTGTGTGGTTATGGTAACGTGTGGGGTTACGTGTGTGGTTATGGTTATGTGTGTGGTTATGGTAACGTGTGGGGTTACGTGTGTGGTTATGGTTACGTGTGTGGTTATGGTTACGTGTGTGGTTATGGTTACGTGTGTGGTTATGGTTATGTGTTGTTATGTGTGAGGTTATGGTAACGTGTGGGGTTACGTGTGTGGTTATGGTTATGTGTGTGGTTATGGTTACGTGTGTGGTTATGGTTATGTGTGTGGTTATGGTAACGTGTGGGGTTACGTGTGTGGTTATGGTTATGTGTGGTTATGTGTGTGGTTATGGTAACGTGTGGGGTTACGTGTGTGGTTATGGTTACGTGTGTGGTTATGGTTATGTGTGGTTTGTGTTACGTGTGTTTATGGTTACGTGTGGGGGTTATGTGTGGTTATGTGTTATGGTAACGTGTGGGGTTACGTTATGGTTATGTGTGGGTTATGGTAACGTGTGGGGTTACGTGTGTGGTTATGGTTACGTGTGTGGTTATGGTTACGTGTGTGGTTATGGTTACGTGTGTGGTTATGGTTATGTGTTGTTATGTGTGAGGTTATGGTAACGTGTGGGGTTACGTGTGTGGTTATGGTTATGTGTGTGGTTATGGTTACGTGTGTGGTTATGGTTATGTGTGAGGTTATGGTAACGTGTGGGGTTACGTGTGTGGTTATGGTTACGTGTGTGGTTATGGTTATGTGTGTGGTTATGGTTACGTGTGAGGTTATGGTTATGTGTGGTTATGTGTGTGGTTATGGTTACGTGTGGGGTTACGTGTGTGGTTATGGTTACGTGTGTGGTTATGGTTACGTGTGTGGTCATGGTTATGTGTGGTTATGTGTGTGGTTATGGTAACGTGTGGGGTTACGTGTGTGGTTATGGTTATGTGTGGTTATGTGTGTGGTTATGGTAACGTGTGGGGTTACGTGTGTGGTTATGGTTACGTGTGTGGTTATGGTTATGTGTGGTTATGTGTGTGGTTATGGTAACGTGTGGGGTTACGTGTGTGGTTATGGTTATGTGTGTGGTTATGGTAACGTGTGGGGTTACGTGTGTGGTTATGGTTACGTGTGTGGTTATGGTTACGTGTGTGGTTATGGTTACGTGTGTGGTTATGGTTATGTGTGAGGTTATGGTAACGTGTGGGGTTACGCGTGTGGTTATGGTTACGTGTGTGGTTATGGTTACGTGTGTGGTTATGGTTATGTGTGGTTATGTGTGTGGTTATGGTAACGTGTGGGGTTACGTGTGTGGTTATGGTTATGTGTGTGGTTGTGGTTGTGTGTGTGTGTGTGTGTGGTTACATGTGTGTGTGGTTACGTGTGTGTTTGGTTATGTGTGTGTGGTTGTGTGGTTACGTGTGTGTTTGGTTACGCGTGTGTTGTTGTGTGTGTGTGGTTACGTGTGCATACATACATGTTTGCATTTGAGGATGAACTTGCATTTGTTTGTCCGGCATGACTGTCTTCTAGCACGACTGGCACAGGTCCAGGGACAGTAGTGGAGTCTCTCCAGAGACACAGTGGCATTGGAGCTCCGTTTGACTTCTCCCTGCCCAGCATAGACTTCAGAAGGATACGATGCAATATGGCCGACAACATCCAGAAGAACAAGGAGAGATGGAAAGAGCTAGCAGAGCAAGGTAGGAGGTTCCACCCCCATATGTAAAGCAGTGTTAAGACCAGTATGAATTGAGACTCCACCACCATATGTAAAGCAGTGTTAAACCAGTATGAATTGAGACTCCACCACCATATGTAAAGCAGTGTTAAACCAGTATGAATTGAGACTCCACCACCATATGTAAAGTGTTAAAACCAGAATGAATTGAGACTCCACCACCATATGTAAAGCAGTGTTAAACCAGTATGAATTGAGACTCCACCCCCATATGTAAAGCAGTGTTAAACCAGTATGAATTGAGACTCCACCCCCATATGTAAAGCAGTGTTAAACCAGTATGAATTGAGACTCCACCACCATATGTAAAGCAGTGTTAAACCAGTATGAATTGAGACTCCACCACCATATGTAAAGCAGTGTTAAACCAGTATGAATTGAGACTCCACCACCATATGTAAAGCAGTGTTAAACCAGTATGAATTGAGACTCCACCACCATATGTAAAGCAGTGTTAAACCAGTATGAATTGAGACTCCACCACCATATGTAAAGCAGTGTTAAACCAGTATGAATTGAGACTCCACCACCATATGTAAAGCAGTGTTAAACCAGTATGAATTGAGACTCCACCACCATATGTAAAGTGTTAAAACCAGTATGAATTGAGACTCCACCACCATATGTAAAGTGTTAAAACCAGAATGAATTGAGACTCCACCACCATATGTAAAGTGTTAAAACCAGTATGAATTGAGACTCCACCACCATGTGTAAAGTGTTAAAACCAGAATGAATTGAGACTCCGCCACCATATGTAAAGTGTTAAAACCAGAATGAATTGAGACTCCACCACCATATGTAAAGCAGTGTTAAACCAGTATGAATTGAGACTCCACCACCATATGTAAAGCAGTGTTAAACCAGTATGAATTGAGACTCCACCCCCATATGTAAAGCAGTATTAAACCAGTATGAATTGAGACTCCACCACCATATGTAAAGCAGTGTTAAACCAGTATGAATTGAGACTCTACCACCATATGTAAAGCAGTGTTAAACCAGTATGAATTGAGACTCCACCACCATATGTAAAGCAGTGTTAAACCAGTATGAATTGAGACTCCACCACCATATGTAAAGCAGTGTTATCGAAACAGTGACTCAAAAAAAACATGCACACCCACACGCAGTGACGCACACACCCAACTCTCCTGTTTATAATACTGTGTCACACACACACACACACACATGTATCCAACTCTCCTGTTTATCCTACTGTGTCACACACACACACACATGTATCCAACTCTCCTGTTTATCATACCGTGTCACACACACACACACATGTATCCAACTCTCCTGTTTATCATACTGTGTGACACACACACACACACACACACATACACACATGTATCCAACTCTCCTGTTTATCATACCGTGTCACACACACACACACACACACACACATGTATCCAACTCTCCTGTTTATCATACCGTGTCACACACACACACACACACACGTATCCAACTCTCCTGTTTATCATACCGTGTCACACACTCACACACACTCACACACACATGAATCCAACTCTCCTGTTTATCATACCGTGTCACACACACACACACATGTATCCAACTCTCCTGTTTATCATACCGTGTCACACACACACACACACACACATGAATCCAACTCTCCTGTTTATCATACCGTGTCACACACACACTCACACACACACACACACACACAAATGTATCCAACTCTCCTGTTTATCATACCGTGTCACACACACACACACACTCACACACACATACACCTGAATCCAACTCTCCTGTTTATCATACTGTGTGACACACACACACACACACACACGTATCCAACTCTCCTGTTTATCATACTGTGTGACACACACACACACACACACACATGTATCCAACTCTCCTGTTTATCATACCGTGTCACACACACACACACACACATGTATCCAACTCTCCTGTCTATCATACTGTGTGACACACACACACACATGTATCCAACTCTCCTGTTTATCATACCGTGTCACACACACACACACACATGTATCCAACTCTCCTGTTTATCATACTGTGTGACACACACACACACACACGTATCCAACTCTCCTGTTTATCATACTGTGTTACACACACACACACACACACATGTATCCAACTCTCCTGTTTATCATACTGTGTGACACACACACACACACACATGTATCCAACTCTCCTGTTTATCATACTGTGTGACACACACACACACACACGTATCCAACTCTCCTGTTTATCATACTGTGTTACACACACACACACACACACATGTATCCAACTCTCCTGTTTATCATACTGTGTGGCACACACACACATGTATCCAACTCTCCTGTTTATCATACTGTTGTTACACACACACACACACACATGAATCCAACTCTCCTGTTTATCATACCGTGTCACACACACACACACACACACGTATCCAACTCTCCTGTTTATCATACTGTGTTACACACACACACACACATGAATCCAACTCTCGTGTTTATCATACCGTGTCACACACACACACACACACGTATCCAACTCTCCTGTTTATCATACTGTGTGACACACACACACACATGTATCCAACTCTCCTGTTTATCATACCGTGTCACACACACACACACACACACACATGTATCCAACTCTCCTGTTTCTCATACTGTGTCACACACACGGTGAGCTTTACGGTGTGTTTTAATAATCTGCTATTCTATATCCATAATCTCTACCACCTAGAATACGATCTTGATGCCTTGTTCCCCAGATATTCTAAAGTGTTGCTCTCTTTACAGGTGACAGGTGGACTGGTGTGTGATATTTCTCTGCAGGAAGGAGTGCAGAAACTAACAAAGAAGAGCAGTAGAAGCGCCAGAACATTTGATCCAGACTTTTGCAAATGTGTCTCTCGATTGTTCACTATAGATTTTGTAAATGCATAATTATCTGTTTAATGTTTGGATATTTATTAAATATTGGGTGCACTGCCTATAGTACTGTGGATTAAATGTGTTATTGTCGTCAATCAATTAAGCATAGGCTAAACTGGTTTCAATCAATTAAGCATAGGCTAAACTGCTTTCAATCAATTAAGCATAGGCTAAACTGGTTTCAATCAATTAAGCATAGGCTAAACTGGTTTCAATCAATTAAGCATAGGCTAAACTGGTTTCAATCAATTAAGCGTAGGCTAAACTGGTTCTCAATCGATTAAGCATAGGCTAAACTGGTTTCAATCAATTAAGCATAAGCTAAACTGGTTTCAATCAATTAAGCATAGGCTAAACTGGTTTCAATCAATTAAGCATAGGCTAAACTGGTTTCAATCAATTAAGCATAGGCTAAACTGGTTTCAATCAATTAAGCATAGGCTAAACTGATTCTCAATCAATTAAGCATAAACTAAACTGGTTTCAATCAATTAAGCATAGGCTAAACTGGTTTCAATCAATTAAGCGTAGGCTAAACTGGTTTCAATCAATTAAGCGTAGGCTAAACTGGTTTCAATCAATTAAGCGTAGGCTAAACTGGTTTCAATCAATTAAGCATAAACTAAACTGGTTCTCAATCAATTAAGCATAGGCTAAAATGGTTCTCAATCAATTAAGCATAGGCTAAACTGGTTCTCAACCAATTAAGCATAGGCTAAACTGGTTTCAATCAATTAAGCATAGGCTAAACTGGTTCTCAATCAATGAAGCATAGGCTAAACTCAGGGCCGCATTAAGAGCTCACTGGGCCCCGGGGCTATGAGTTACTGCAGGGCCCCCCGACCACTTTAGGTCACCAACTACAGAGAGAGAGAAAAAAAATTCTAAAACACTTCTGAAGTAGTTTTACACAAATATAATCTACAATCATTCTGTATAACAGTTTCCAATTCCTTTACAATATACAATTAAGAAAATAGCTTACCTTAAAATCTTTTTTTCCTGCTTTTGCGGAAAGAGAAGTCCTTGATAACGTCACTGAAGTCAAGGGATCGGAGAATGTCATTTTCCAGGGACATCAAAGTAAGATGGTTCAGTCTCTCTAGTAACATGGATGAATTAAGACGATTTTTGACCAAAGACAGTTTGGAAAAAAAACGCTCTCCACTGGCGTTAGTCACAGGCAAAGTCAAGAAAATACGAAGAGCTATGTCCATATTTGGGAACACAGACTGCAGGTTTTTCTTCCTCAGGAGCTGAAGCAAGGCTACGGCACTTTTGTTTTTCTCATTTTTGGAAAATTCCTTGAACTGAGCAATTTCATCAGGGAAATCGTCTTGCAAATCTGTGTGGTATTTCCTCTGAAGACGCATAGCATTAGAATGTAGTTCTTCAGAGGTGATTATATGCATGTTGCTCAGAAATCCAGAACTTTGCTCAAGATCTTTGTATGATTTGTAGCGCTGATCAAGCTCAGCCACAAGTTTGTCGATTAGGACATTAAACACACAAACTTGAAACTTCTGTCTTCCTGTCATTGTACTCAGTGAATCTGCCACAGATGACTCATCTGGTTGCTCTTTACGTCGCCTCTCCCTCTGTATCTCCCTCTGTATGTCACTTGTATGTCTGAGATACACATGACGACATGTTTTTGGCTGTTGACTCAAACCTCTCAAACTGATCTCGGAGATCTGCAATAAAATCTCTCAGTGAACCCACCAGAGCAACAGCATTAGACAGGTCAAGGGCAACCATTTGAAGTTGTGTGCTTGTTTTTTGAACACGCTGCAGCACTGTGTTCCACACACTGCACAGAATGGCAACTTCAAGCTTCTCCATCTGCCTAGAGAGAGATGTGGCCTCATTGCGTGTGGTCAGGTTTTGATGATCATCTTCTGTTATTGTTTGAAGGGACTGGAAAATGTTGTCATAATTTAGACAAAGGGTGCTGGTTGCTTGTGCATGCGCACTCCACCTTGTGTTTGACAAAGATTTCAGAGTTTGAACACGGCCCTTCTCATTTTCTTCTAGGTTGGACGTAACAATCTGCCACCTCCAGGTGGATTTTGAGCAGAGGTTAAAAAGAGACTGTACAAATGATAAAAACTCCTCAGTCTCAAGACAACAGTTTACAGCATTTACCCCAACTAAGTTCAGAGTGCCGCACAGGGAACCCATTCAGCCAACGGATTGACTTCACGTATGCGAGATTGCATACCTTTATAAGCACCAGACATGTTACTGGCGTTGTCGAAGCACTGTCCACGGCAATTCTCGTTTATGTTTATGTTCATCTCCGTCAGAACTGATATAACTGAGTTGAACAGTGACTCACCAGTGTGACTGCTTATGGGTAGAAACTTAAGAAAACGCTCCTCTGTGTTTCCTTCTTCAGATACATATCGGACAATAAAAGTGAGCTGGTCTGAATGTGAAATGTCTGGGGTGGAGTCAACGATTATCGAAAAATATTTGGCCATCCGGATTTTATCCAGGATTACGAGAGCAGCTTGTCACCCATCAAATCAATTAACTCCTCGCACACAGTAGAAGATATTAAGGAGTCCCCTTGCCTGCATTGCCAAATCATGCAATATGCTCTCTAAGAAATGGATCAAATTGACTGATTAGTTCAAGGCAACCCAAGTAGTTTCCATTCTGGGGTGATCCAAATTGTTGGTTGTCTCCTCTGAAAGCAAGTCCTCGCTCAAATATAAATGTAATAACAGCAACTACTCTTTTAAGAACCTCTCACCAGTACTGGCTCTCTGTTTCATACTGCTGTTTCAATTCATTGTCAATATTACCCTGCTCTGCAGTTCTTGAAATCCACACAAGCATGCATTTGCGATGCGACTCAAATCCCTCGTGCTCGACAATCCGTTCATTTGCATGCTTCCAATCGTTAAAGCCATCAGCACATCCAAATTTTGAATGGGCGTTCTTGTCATTTACACCAAACAGCCGGCACACAAAACAATACACGGCTCCCTTAGATGGGGAATAGAGCAGCCAATCTCGTCTGACATTTTCACCATTCACTAGTCTGCGATTAAAAAGACTTTTTGAAAATCTTCTATTTTGATTTTCATATTGTTGTTCTGATGCAGAGAAATCAGCAGTCATATTTTGACAAAACTGTGGTCCTCTATCAGCCCAGTACTCACGAACCTCGTCGTTGATCTCTCCCCAAGTTCCAGGATCAGTGCTTGTGTACACTGGGATATCAACAGCGTGCAGGGTAGGAGAGGAAGCCGATGCAAGGGCGCTGATCTCAGGTTGATCTGCAGAAGGCTGTCTCAGCTCATTAATATTTGCATCAACCTCAACCGAAACGTTATCTCCTTGCTCATTATCTCCAGCAGCAGATGTTTCATCCTTCTGGTGATCTGGTCAGGATAACCATGAAACACATTTGTACACATAAGCTGTTAGATGAACACTAACCTGTCAACATGGCTTGCTAATAGCAAATATAGGGGTGGGCGATGAGCTAAATGATATATTATTATACGAGTAATTTTACCTATCTATGATATACTTCACAGTCAAGTTATATTTCTTTTAATAAGCTTTTTATCATATAAAAATGTAATGCCACTAAAATGTCATAATTCTTGTGACCAATTTCAATATCACAAAAAAGAATAGTAGCTTAAGAAAATTATCTCAAGCTTACTGATGACAAGAGTCACAAATAACAATAGAACAAAGGCAATTCGACCTACTTGAAAAACTTGAAGCACTGAATAATATTATATTGTATATAAAGTAATCAAATATACAATACATAGTTTTCACTATAAATTCAACATTCATTCTTATTTATTTTACAAATGTGATTCAGTCAATGGCAGTAAATTACTTTCTTTCTGATGTTTGATTAACATTATTGACAATGGCGACTGCAGTTTTATTAGCTGCTTCTGTCACTTTAAGACCCCACATCTCAGGGTCGGAACGCAAGTGCGCTGTGCATAACCGTCTCAAGTTCACCATGGTCTCAAAACGAGCATTTACAAAATGAATTCTCTCCCGCTGCTTACTGTGCCTGAGCAGTTTAAAATCATTTGTATTTAAACCACAATGCATAAAATGAATCATGATGGTTGCAGCAAAATTGACATATTTCTATCATATTATCGCCAGTCCTATTAGGCAAATATAGAGTTTGATCAAACACAAAATGCAATATCATACATCCATCAAGTTAATAATCAAACATACCGAAAAGTGGTGGGGTCAATGATGACGCTGTGTCTTTATCTGCTCCAACATGTGCCCGGCCCACTTGCTGTTCCACAACTTCTCCGTGATCGTCAGCTTTAGTAAAATAACCTGATAGCATGGGGATTTTACTGAGCAGATCATGTTTCTTCTGCTGTTTAGCTTTTAAAAAATTCATTTTTTGCGCCCCACTCGCACATGCTTTTTTTAAAGATGACATTTGTAGCTATGCTATCGAAGACGAAGATAATGCGTGATAATTTTAAGAATAGTCTAGATAGAATAAAGTGAAGAGTGGAGGCATGATGTGAATGACTCGTGAGAGCCGCCTGGCTTGTCACACAGTAACTAAAAAAGGCTGGTCTTTGCGAACGGTCCCTATAATATTTATGATAATGATTGCATGATAATGCATGGAATATACGGCAAAGCGCCACTAAATAACAGGGCTAATTTGTGGGGGCGTGGTAAGGCTTTGGCAATCAGATGGCTAGTAATAGTCAATCTGCTCCACAGCCAATCACGGGCCCCCTCCTTGCTCGGGCCCCGGTAGGGTTGTGCCGATGGACGATATCATCGTCCATCGTGATGGTTGACCGACATCACGATGATGAGCCACCATCGTGATGCCACGCCCCTTTTGCGAGTCCAGTGTTTTTCAAAGCGTAGGGCGGTTACTACCGTAGATCAGCAGAAAAAAACAGCCGTTACTTTACTAGTACGGCGTTCTAGTGCTTGAAAGCGGTTAGCGCTCTGCCTTTATAAAGTGTCAACGAACGGCATTTACACTGAATCGTTCTTCTTTAGACCATTGGAACAAGCCCAACATTGAAGTTACTCAAAAACACCTCTTCAGCGGACCGAATCATAAGCTGAGCTTGTGATGCACTCCCCAAAGCTGCTATATGGGCGCTTTTATATAATGCCCATCCAAAGCATGTCCTCTACGGTCTTCTGAGCCACCATCGTTATCTCCTCCCCCTGCACACCTGGTTCAGTCTCGTCATCACTACACCTGGTGTCCATTACCTCATTAGAGGACTATTTAAGTTCCCTGTGTGTCGGGTTGTCTTTGTGCGGAATTGTTTCTATGTTACGTGTCTTGTTCCCCACGACGCTCATTGCGAGGTCGTGGTTTCATGATACTTCGAGTGAGGAGTTATATATATATATATTGTTGAGTGCGCTGCGTCGCATACTTCTATGTTGTGTGCGTTTACGCTACACCGAGTACCAGGAGTTGTGTCCTGTATATTAAAAGGGATTATAGAACGCTCTCCGTGGTTCTGACTGGCATTCATCCTTCCGTCCACCCTAAACACCCCGACAGAAGGCTACATATATAGCCTCATCTTGTCTTTTTTACATGTCTTACAAACATTAGCTACATAACTTAAATCATTTAATTTTTATATTAAAAAAACCTTAATGAATTATTAGTAGTCTAGTGTCTCAGCAAATCTTGCTCATTGTCACATAGCTCTTCATGTGACTCGATCCACGGAAGCAGCAGTTTAAATTAAACCCAGCGAACGTCAAATAACTTATGTCTGGTTAATACTTTTAAAGACAATTTGCCTTGGCCAATGGCCATACTGTCAAATCAAATGAAAAAATAAATGTGATTCTGATAACACACATTTATTAAAACACAGAAGAACAAGAAAACGGGAACACTCAGACCGAAACTCGGGATTTACATTTCACTTAAATAATTAGCAGCACAATTAACTTTTTTGTCGTGCAAACCATAGCAAAGGCTACAAAATAAATGATGTTATTGAAAATCGTGAAGTGCTCATGAACTACATGAATGAAGGTTTATAAAACAATATGCATGCAAAATGGAATAGGTTCGTAACGGATGGCGCAACGTGCGTATAATTCTAGTAATCACCATAGATCATGTTTACATTTCGATGTTTCTGGCCAGAAACACCAACATATTAAACTTTTTTGGTTTTAATAAGCTACGGGTTGGAGTGACTACACTACCCGCAGTGTGCTGAAGACCCGCTCTGATGGAGTAGCCTACTTGTCACGTCTGGGTTCACGGGAAGGTTCAGCGGGTAGCAGATATTGGACACAGGCGCAGAGGATTCTTATAATAATGTCTTTATTCCAAGACTAAATTAACCTCGAACACTTCGGGACGCACAAAACAATAAACGGAAGACCGTAACGGTCACAGGTCCATAACAGGAAACCACAACATGGCAAACAATGTTCCGACATCGACCGAACGAAAACACGGGACTTAAATACCCAGCTGATTAAATGACAACAGGTGCGGAACATGAGCTCAGGTGTCACTAATGTCTCTGATTGTCAGTGTCTCCCTCTCAGCTGACGGGGGAAGTGCCAATTCCGGCATAGAGGGGAACAGATGGAGGGATAGACCTCTGGTCCTCACACTACTGGTTGCACATATATTTCCGTGCTAATTTTGGAAATCTTTTTTTCATTCGTTTTCCACCAAGTAAGTCGGTCCTCTTCCCTATCAATGGCCATTGTCAGTAGTTAGGTTAGTAAAATAACGAAAATATTTTTTGTATTTAGAAAAATGGTATATGTAAAACAATATATATATATGTATAAAAAATGTACCTTTTCAAGTTCACTATTGGAGTGCATTATTTTTTATTACTGGATTTGCTACTGGAGCGGACCATGATTTTTTAATCATGCACAAATCAGCTTAAATGAAGCCAGATGAGAATGAACTGAGTTCAGCACAACTGTGCTGTGTTAATTTTTTTGGAAAAACATATAACAAGTAACATTTTTCTTTTGTTGTTCTCAAAAAATCTAAAATATGGCTGATGGCAAAATGAGCTTTGCGCAACACGCAGAGGAAACTTGGCATGTGTACATGAAGAATGAATCAATTAAAGGAATTATTAAAAGGTAGAGATATTGGAGTCGTGGACAGAGGCATTGAACAGCTCCATGTGGCATTGTACGAATTTAAAGATGTGCATCAATCTGTGCACGTGTTGTATGAGGAAGAGGAAAAGAAAATTGACAATGATGATTGGTTCCAGCCAAAGGTACAAACCTTTGAATTTTTTTTTGAATGAGGTAGTGTGGTAGAAATTAGCAATATATTTTGTGTGCATTAACTTTGTTTAAGTTTGGGGTGCGGTTGTTAGGAATGTGGGGAGGGATCTAGCAGACAAAGAACTGGCTGAACAGGGCATCGATTGGTCCTAGGCAGGGTCGTGGGGTACGTGTGGTCATTCCTGATTGGTTTGACCTTTCCTAATAAAGGCTGAGAGTGCCTAGAGCTCGGCCCCTTTCCCTTTGGCCTGCTAGCTGGTACAACTGTAAAAGTGGTGCAGAAGTTTACTAGTGGCTGTAAAAAAAAATGTTTCTTCCAATAAATACCCTTAAAAGTTAGCACGTTCGACTCTGTGGTCATCAGAGGTGTCAAGTAACGAAGTACAAATACTTCGTTACTGTACTTAAGTAGAGTTTTTAGGTATCTTTACTTTACTATTTATTTTTTGGGCTACTTTTTACTTCTACTCCTTACATTTAAACGTAATTATCTGTACTTTCTACTTCTTACTTTTTAAAAACAAGCTCGTTACTCTAGTTTCGGATTTTTTTTGTTCTACGTCAGACTGATTTCGAGCGTCATAGCATGAGGCACAAAACCCCATATAACATTCAGAGATGTCATTGGTGTGTGGCCTGTCAATTATTGGTGTGTGGGCTGTCCATCAGAGATATCATTGGTGTGTGGGCTGTCAATTTTTTCTGAGCATGGCACGAAACGAAGTGCAAGTTCAAACCGCGGCAAATATGTCAGAATTTGAGATTGTCATGAGCATAATGATGTCTGGTGAAATGTCCGAGGCGTCTGAAAGCACTGGCGACAACGTTGGTAGTAGTTCTAGTGATGCCGACCAGCAAAACATTACCTCAAAGAATTGTTAGAAATCGTCGGGAGCAAAAACGACTCGTGGAGAATGCAGTGCAAACTGTGTGAACCAAAGAACCATGTACTGTTGGCTTTCAAGAACTCGCCTTCCAATTTGAAGAAACATGTAGAGGTAAGCTGTGTTCTTTGTTATTATATTAATTCATTTTAGAGTAGGCCTAGGCTAATTGGTCGATTTACAATGTTTGCTTTGGATGGGCTAGCATGCCGAGACCGGGGCTAGCAGTTGCCTACTGAAGAGTCCCCAGTTAGCAGTTAGCCTGTATTAGTTCGGTCATGTTTGAAAATATGCTGGCGTGTGTTGCTGCAAAGTGCTGCGGGAAACCCTGTAATGCTAAGATATTAATATTCAGTATGTAATACTAATACTATTAGGGGTGGAACTGTACATGTATAGGAACCCTGTAATGCTAAGATATTAATATTCAGTATGTATTACTATTACTAATACTATTAGGGGTGGAACTGTACATGTATAGAAACCCTGTAATACTAAGATATTAATATTCAGTATGTATTACTAATACTATTAGGGGTGGAACTGTACATGTATGGAAACCCTGTAATACTAAGATATTAATATTCAGTATGTATTACTAATACTATTAGGGGTGGAACTGTACATATATGGAAACCCTGTAATACTAAGATATTAATATTCAGTATGTATTACTAATACTATTAGGGGTGGGACTGTACATGTATGTAAACCCTGTAATACTAAGATATTAATATTCAGTATGTATTACTAATTATATTAGGGGTGGAATTGTACATGTATTCGTATTGAACCAAAACAGTACGGGTATGGTTCAATTTGGTACTGCTTTTGTTTTTCTATTTCAAAGGCCTTGACTATATCAAAAGTTACTTGAAAGACCAAACTGTGGAGAATCAAGGTGAGAGCTCCCATTCTTCAGAGGAGGAGGACTTCTTTTCTGCAATCAAACAGACCAGTTCCCAAGAAAATGCTAAACAGCTGGAGACCTTGGATGCCCAGGTGATACAGTATAGATACTTAAGTCTTTCCTGGCAGTATGCAACCTGTCATTGAGGCTTAACACAGCAATACCAGCCTCAGCAGCCTGCGGGAGATTGTTTAGTTCAGCAGGACTGATCTTCAGACCAAATAGGGCACGTATTGATTATAAGAACTTTGAAAACCACATGTATTCTTTCTGTCATATACAAACACAGGAATACGGACGTACACACCCACATGGACTGACATGCACTTTTGTTCTTGCACAAAGTCCCAAGTCAAGCACTTCAGTGGCACTAGTGCCATGTGCAAAACTCTGCTTTTGGTAGTGTTTCTCTGTATTCAGTATATGAGGGGTTTCTTTTGCATAGGTTTGAAGTCTCTGTCTCTCTTTTTGTCCACCCACACTGAAATGTATGCAGTATATTTCTCTCCTTAACGCGCACTGACAAGCACACTCCTTAATACACAGACACTCTAATCACAGTCATTTGCTGCTAAAATAATGTTCTGATAGTTTTGCCGACCATGTTATGTCTTGAATATTACTACCCCAGTTTGAAAGTCTATTTTCATTCCAATAAAGTTTGAGGAAAACATGCCCATTGAGTTTGTTGTCTTTGATAGCATGTTTCACCGTGTCTTGGGATCCATGTAGCACTAATGAGTTGTTAAATTAAGCTTCTATTTCTGATAGTTGTGTCAATGATACGAGGTCCAACAAGTCTAGTTTTAAGTGGGTTTTTTTAGGGTTACTTTTACTTTTTTACTTAAGTATGTTTTAGAGCCTGTACTTTTTCACTTTTACTTGAGTAATGAGGTTGAGTTGATACTTCCACTTTTACCAAAGTATTTTTAAACACCAGTATCTATACTTCTACTTAAGTGACAAAAGTGTGTACTTTTGACACCACTGGTGGTCATTAAACCTTTTTTTCCTACGATAGTAGAAATGTGGAAGAGTGCTCAAAGCTATAAACCCCAAATTGTGGTGTCTCCTCTGGACAGTATATCCAATGTGGCAGCACATGCCAGTAAAGTAAAATCTTCATGTTCTGGTTCTAGTCTTTCATAATGACTATAGGGCAATCATGGAAATGGTCCTATCATGCGGACATGCTGAATTTGTACCACAAGACCAGTTGATGCAGGAAAATGGAAAGGTGTGGTATATTCCACACCATGGCGTGTTTCAACCATAGAAGGGGGGCTTGCGTGTGGTATATTCCACACCATGGTGTGTTTCACCCAAAGAAGGAGAGCTTGCGTGTGGTATATTCCACACCTTGGCGTGTTTCACCCAAAGAAGGGGAGCTTGCGTGTGGTATATTCCACACCATGGCGTGTTTCAACCATAGAAGGGGGCTTGCGTGTGGTATATTCCACACCATGGCGTGTTTCACCCATAGAAGGGGAGCTTGCGTGTGCTATATTCCACACCTTGGCGTGTTTCACCCAAGGAATGGGAGCTTGCGTGTGGTATATTCCACACCATGGCGTGTTTCACCCAAAGAAGGGGAGCTTGCGTGTGGTATATTCCACACCATGGTGTGTTTCACCCATAGAAGGGGGCTTGCGTGTGGTATATTCCACACCTTGGCGTGTTTCACCCAAGGAATGGGAGCTTGCGTGTGGTATATTCCACACCATGGCGTGTTTCACCCAAAGAAGGGGAGCTTGCGTGTGGTATATTCCACACCATGGTGTGTTTCACCCATAGAAGGGGAGCTTGCGTGTGGTATATTCCACACCATGGTGTGTTTCACCCATAGAAGGGGGCTTGCATGTGGTATTTGACTGCTCTGCAGCTTATCAGGGTGCCTCACTGAACTCATTCAAGGTCCCAATCTTACAAACAGTTTAATTGGGGTCTTAGTCCGTTTTCGTCTTGACAACATCGCTATCATGACTGATGTGGAGAAAATGTACTATCAAGTAAAGGTCCCATCTCATCAAGTGAACTTCTTGCGCTTCCTTTGGTGGCCAAATGGGGATGTTGGTCAGGCACTGAGGTCTACTAGACCTGTTATACTTGGTATCAGGAGCGATTCAGGGTCCGAGCTTTAGGGGGGCTGAGCACCCAATGAGCCCCACTGCCAACCCTCTATTCACACAAAAACTAAAAATATGTCTATTGAAAAATTGGTTCAATTTACTCAAAAATCCAGATTTTCTTTTCTTTTTTTGAGACCTTTTCAGTGCACCAGCTTAATTGTGAGTTCACACAGACAGCCCCCTGTTTCTGTTCTTGTGAACAGCCCTCTGTATTCTCATTTGGGCTATCAGATGAAAGCTATGTGGTGTTTGAAGGGGTTGTGTATCTCTGCAAGAAGGGATCAAATTTGGTCTAAAGTGACATGCACTCTAGGAAATTGCCTTTGTTGTGGCTCATCTGTTTCATCATGACCTCTGAATGCTATGCCTTGCTTCCCCAAGAAGCAGGTTACTGCCATAATACGCTCTAAGTACTGCCTTCTTTCACTACACAGGTACGCACTACACATGTCCGCACTACACAGGTCACTACACAGGTACGTGGGTTTATTTGTCGCGCTGCTGTTTTTCTTTCACGCTCTAGCAGTTAATAAACAGAACTGCATGCGTCTTGCAGAAGAACATTATAACCGACGTTACTTCTCTCCGTTTATGACTATGGACGAGTCACCCAGGTCCTGTGCTACTCCACAGCGGCGGCGACACGCTGGACTTAAATAGTCAGAAAACACTTATTATAGGTGTACCATGGTGATTCAGGATACTGACTCCAGTACACACCGATATGGTAAAAGGTGTGACACAGCTTTCGAGCAACTTAGTTGATTGACAACACTACATAACGGGGTTGTCACTCTGCGTGTGTTTCACGCTGGATGGGGTTCGTGCTGAGCGGTGCAGGTAGAGAGGACAAGTAGAAGAGGAGAGGATGACACCATTTGCTAAGCGGGGGTGTTTTTATTTTAATCCTTAACACATACATTTTAAACAACAAACTACGGAGTAGGTTTTGGACATTAATTAACCTTGTGAAAGACGAACAAAAATGTTAGAATAACAACATATCTTACTCCAAGTTTTAGGGGTGCTGAGCTCCTTTTTTATCATTTAAAAGAAGACACTATAAAGTTTGTGGAAATGCTAAATTGATGTTGAAAACACAGTTGAACTGACAAGAGAAAATACAAAGAAAAAAAAATGCAATGTGTGTGAAAGGGAAAATCATAAAGTAACATTGACAAAAGGAGCTGAAAACACTTCTAATATGACCAACCAGACGACAGCAGAGTGTTGCAAAGGTTTTAGGACATTTGCATGAAGATCCAAAAGGATTTGCAAAATGAAGTAGAGGACACAGAGATTTGCCAAATGAAGTAGAGGACACAGAGATAGTCACCAACAACCACGAACATCACAAAGTTGAGTAATAACTAGACAGATCTGTAAGTTGTGAAAACATAATTTATGTGAGGTACAACTGTGTGTGTGTGTGTGTGTCTGTGTGTGTGTTTTCATTGAATGAACCACCCAATGGAAACAATTCCAAAATATATATACACAACTCAAAACTCACTGTTCTGAATTATTATGCACAACAGAGTTTCAAAGCATTTTCTAGGTTGTAAAGAACTAAACATGGTTATTTGTTGGACATTTGTTGAATTTGCAGCATTAGGAGGTCATATTTACTGAAATCAAAAGCTATATCAATCAAACACATATTAACAAGGCAAGTTACATGTTAACATAGGACCCCTTCTTCACCTTCACAATTTGGTCCATTGAATCCATTAAACTTGTGCGTTTATAGAGAGTTTCTGCTTGAAGTTCTCTGCAGGATGTCAGAATAGCCTCCCAGAGCTGCTGTTTTAATGTGAACTACATCCCACCCTCATAGATATTTAGCTTGAGGATGTTCCAAAGGTTCTCAATAGGTTGAGTCAGGGGAGGATGGGGACCACACCAACAGCAGTAAGTCAAAGGAATATGCCCTAAACTGTCCATAGCCTGCCCCCACATTCACATTGATTACCCACTCTGTTCACTATTGGGACAGTTACAATCTATAAAGGACCCTGAACATTAGACAATGTATTTGCATGAATAATGTGTCACTAGAGATAAAAATATAACAACTACAAACAAAAAGTCTCACAGTATCAAACAACTTACATTTTTATCCCACAGCAATACGTTTATTTAAGTAATGGCTAAAGGTCCTCTGAATAATTTTTTAGAGTGTAGGTTTGGTTTGAAACAATTTCCCTCTGGAAATATGGATCTATAATGGATTAGTATGGTTATCTGAAACCTCTCTAGTCTAATGAAGAGAAGCACTGCACTCAGTTTGATTCATTTTGTTCTGGCCATTATGGACGATCCTAAAAGCATTCAATATAGATATGATAGTTTTAGCTTGGATAGACCTATTAGGGGGTATAGACATGGCAGGAAACCCATTCCGCTAGAATACAGTAAATACAATACAAAATAACTCTTGTAATATAGAGAATTAATATTGTTCATTGTTTTACATTGCAAAATTTCATTGCAACTATTATGCAATCATTGGTTATAACTAAAACTAATCCTCCCCCATACACACTTTTGTATTGTAGAACATCCACACTGTTGCCTGGAAATTACAATAATGTACATACACAATAAAACATTACCTTTGGCTCAAACAACCGTTTCATACAGGCATAAATTAGTTTAAATACGTTTTGTCAATGGAAAGTAACACAATGACCAAATACAAACCAAAAAATCATTCATTGCACTTGTTATGCTGTTTTAAGATATTTCATGTATAGTTTCATGTGTAGACTGACAGGGTCTACGAATATGATCATTGTGTCTATAGTGGATGTTTCTAAGAGTGACACAAGGTACACATCTTGCTTTTGGAAACATTGGACCCGAAGCCTGTATAGGTTCACCGGCACCATTCTTAAATGTTTTTATTGTTTTATATTTATATATATATCTGTATTGTGCTTTTTCTACGGACCTTTGTGTCTTGAATAAAGTTGATGATGATTCAATGTTAACCGTTTTATTTTATTATTACAAAACACATATTTAAAGTTGCAAATAATGGCAACAAAGCTTGTCCCGGCTGTCTTCATCCATTCATCTGGGCTGTAAATGTGGAGACGAAGCCTCTGCTTCCAGGCTGGTGATCTCAGGGCTCTATCTCTGGGCTGGTGGTTGTCACCTCCTCTTCAGGTAACAATGATGCCTTCTGTTTGTGAGTTATTTTTCCTAGTGTAAAGACAGAAATAAAAACCGTTCATGATAACTAAGATAGTTATCACACCCAAAGATAACGGTCAGAACTAAATTAGGTGTTTAGGATTTTATAACCGTATGTTAAAGCAATGCCCACCTTGAATGCACTTGGAGAAATTCTGATAAGTCTTCCCTTTTTAATTGTAAGCGATGATATTGTCTCTGAGACCAATATTTCATTTTCATGAAACAATATTCTTTCATAACTAGAAATTGTTTTAGGTTATTCATTTTATTTGACATTTGCAAGAATCCCATAGAATGACAATGGGCCATATTCTTCAACCGTTCTTAAGAAGAAATTCATTCTTAAAACCCACTTCAGATTCTGACATTCACCAATGTTTACTTATCTGGATTTGTTCTTAGGAAAGAACAGAATCTACGCACAGTGAAAAGCACTCTTATGCAGATTTGCGCGCTGACATTTTAGTGACAAATCATTAGTCTCTGCGTTTTCATCAACTGTACAGTGCTTTAAATATTATTAAGAATAACATTATAAATAATATTCAATTATTTCAAATATTTGCATATATTTAACACTTCTGTGGATAGCACACCCGAGATTGCGGTCATTCCGATTATGTCCCCGATGCGCTGGTCCAGCTCAGTAAGGACAATGCAAGCCTTTCCCCCTCCTGTGGTCAGCATCTCACGTTTGTATTTGGCAATACTTTTTTTCCCTCGAACTTCATGTCAAACCATTTCTTTTTTATGTCATTTTTATGTGGTTCGCCCTTCCCCTGACACAGCGTTCACAGAACGAATGATTAAATCCATGCATCCTTTTTGTATTTGATTTTGCAACCACTATACTGACGCTGCTAAATATTACATATTTTTGCCTGTTCACTTATTGCAGAAGTATTTCCACTTCTGAACTACAGAAGTAATTAGTTCTTTTGGCGTCTGATTCTCTACTGTATTTACATTTTTGTTTTGGCATTTTTGCATTCTCCACTTCAGTTTTTACGATGAGTTTCCACTCCGCTCTGCAGTTTAATGCCCTTTTATGGGAAATACCGGGGCGTTTACCCCTGCTAATTAGGAACAACGGACACGTGCTTTCCATTTACGAAGACGTGGTATTCATCATTATAGGAACGTAGGTGCGAACAATTATGCAATTTAAGAACACGTTCGTGAATTTGAGTAAGACTTTTCTTAGGACCTTTCTTAGGAACAAATTTAAGAAATAACTTAGGAAAACATTGAAGAATATGGCCCAAAGTTCCCTCCATGTTATGATATGTTTTCTCACATATGCTGATTAACCTAGAAATTACTACTTGGAATTAAACAAATAAGCTTTAGAGTGTCATGAGTGTTTCCTGTCACCAACACAGGCTGGTCTCTACACCCCTGAGTGTGTCCTGTCACCAACACAGGCTGGTCTCTACACCCCTGAGTGTGTCCTGTCACCAACACAGGCTGTTCTCTAAACCACTGATGTGTCCTGTCACCAACACAGTCTGGTCTCTACACCCCTGAGTGTGTCCTGTCACCAACACAGGCTGGTCTCTAAACCCCTGAGTGTGTCCTGTCACCAACACAGGCTGGTCTCTACACCTCTGAGTGTGTCCTGTCACCAACACAGTCTGGTCTTTAAACCACTGATGTGTCCTGTCACCAACACAGGCTGTTCTCTAAACCACTGATGTGTCCTGTCACCAACACAGGCTGGTCTCTAAACCACTGATGTGTCCTGTCACCAACACAGGCTGGTCTCTACACCCCTGAGTGTGTCCTGCCACCAACACAGGCTAGTCTTTACACCCCTGAGTGTGTCCTGTCACCAACACAGTCTGGTCTCTACACCCCTGAGTGTGTCCTGTCACCAACACAGGCTGGTCTCTAAACCCCTGAGTGTGTCCTGTCACCAACACAGTCTGGTCTTTACACCCCTGAGTGTGTCCTGTCACCAACACAGGCTGGTCTTTACACCCCTGAGTGTGTCCTGTCACCAAAACAGTCTGGTCTCTACACCACTGATGTGTCCTGTCACCAACACAGGCTGGTCTCTAAACCCCTGAGTGTGTCCTGCCACCAACACAGGCTGGTCTCTAAACCCCTGAGTGTGTCCTGTGGTATCTGGCATCATTTAAATAATAATTGTGCCTATGCTTTAATCAAAGAGTCCTTCATTTGCATCACTTTCATGTTTGCAGAACTTTGGCATTCTAGTTGTCAACTTATTTGAAGAAAAATGTACCTCCCCAAAACACCTCCATCAAGTTGTATTGGCTTGATGAGCACCATACAGTCAAGCTGCTCCCACCCTCTTGATTAGATTGAGATACAGTGATTGTACACCTCCAGCATATTATTATATATTATACACATGTATATCCTCCAGCATATTATTATATATTATACACATGTATATCCTCCAGCATATTAGTATATATTATACACATATATATATCCTCCAGCATATTATTATATATTATACACATGTATATCCTCCAGCATATTATTATTATACACATATATATATCCTCCAGCATATTATTATATATTTTACACATATATATATATATATCCTCCAGCATATTATTAGATATTATACACATATATATCCTCCAGCATATTATTATATATTATACACATGTATATCCTCCAGCATATTATTATATATTATACACATATATATCCTCTAGCATATTGTTATATATTATACACATATATATCCTCTAGCATATTATTATATATTATACACATGTATATCCTCCAGCATATTATTATATATTACACACATATATATCCTCCAGCATATTATTATATATTATACACATATATATCCTCTAGCATATTATTATATATTATACACATATATATCCTCCAGCATATTATTATTATTATACACATATATATATCCTCCAGCATATTATTATTATACACATATATATCCTCTAGCATATTATTATATATTATACACATATATATCCTCCAGCATATTATTATATATTATACACATATATATCCTCCAGCATATTATTATATATTATACACATATATATCCTCCAGCATATTATTATATATTATACACATATATATCCTCTAGCATATTATTATATATTATACACATATATATCCTCTAGCATATTATTATATATTATACACATATATATCCTCCAGCATATTATTATATATTATACACATATATATCCTCCAGCATATTATTATATATTATACACATATATATCCTCCAGCATATTATTATACATTATACACATATATATCCTCCAGCATATTATTATATATTATACACATATATATCCTCCAGCATATTATTATATATTATACACATATATATCCTCTAGCATATTATTATATATTTTACACATATATATATCCTCCAGCATATTATTATATATAATACACATATATATCCTCCAGCATATTATTATTATACACATATATATCCTCCAGCATATTATTATATATTATACACATATATATATCCTCCAGCATATTATTATATATTATACACATATATATATCCCCCAGCATATTATTATATATTATACACATTTATATATATCCTCCAGCATATTATTATATATTATACACATATATATCCTCCAGCATATTATTATATATTATACACATATATATCCTCTAGCATATTATTATATATTTTACACATATATATATATCCTCCAGCATATTAGTATATATTATACACATATATATATCCTCCAGCATATTAGTATATATTATACACATTTATATATATCCTCCAGCATATTAGTATATATTATACACATTTATATATATCCTCCAGCATATTAGTATATATTATACACATATATATATCCTCCAGCATATTATTATATATTATACACGTATATATATATATATATATATATATATATATATATATCCTCCAGCATATTACAATTTGGTCTGTGTCTCACAGATTATCTCTGTAATTCGAACCCCTGAAACCTAGATTTAAAAAAAATATGGTAATAATCATTAAAGAATACATTCATTGACATGAATTAATGAGTTACAAATGCACTGTGTACGTAAAAAAAAAGGTAGGTACCAACTCTTACATGGAAAGATTCAGGTAAGAGAGAATGCGAGAACGTCAAGTTCAAGAAGTAGACAGAGCACCCAGCAAGGTATATGACAGACTAGCTCGGTTAAAGTTAACCAATATTAGCTTACTGGTTAGGACTAACGTCAGCCTAGCTCTATTAAGGTTAACCAATATTAGCTTACTGGTTAGGACTAACGTCAGCCTAGCTCTATTAAGATTATCCAATATTAGCTTACTAGTTAGGACTAACGTCAGCCTAGCTCTATTAAGGTTAACCAATATTAGCTTACTGGTTAGGACTAACGTCAGCCTAGCTCTATTAAGGTTAACCAATATTAGCTTACTGGTTAGGACTAACGTCAGCCTATAGCTCTATTAAGGTTAACCAATATTAGCTTACTAGTTAGGACTAACGTCAGCCTAGCTCTATTAAGGTTAACCAATATTAGCTTACTGGTTAGGACTAACGTCAGCCTAGCTCTATTAAGGTTAACCAATATTAGCTTACTGGTTAGGACTAACGTCAGCCTAGCTCTATTAAGGTTAACCAATATTAGCTTACTAGTTAGGACTAACGTCAGCCTAGCTCTATTAAGGTTAACCAATATTAGCTTACTAGTTAGGACTAACGTCAGCCTAGCTCTATTAAGGTTAACCAATATTAGCTTACTAGTTAGGACTAACGTCAGCCTAGCTCTATTAAGATTATCCAATATTAGCTTACTGGTTAGGACTAACGTCAGCCTATAGCTCTATTAAGGTTAACCAATATTAGCTTACTAGTTAGGACTAACGTCAGCCTAGCTCTATTAAGGTTAACCAATATTATCTTACTGGTTAGGACTAACGTCAGCCTAGCTCTATTAAGATTATCCAATATTAGCTTACTGGTTAGGACTAACGTCAGCCTAGCTCTATTAAGGTTAACCAATATTAGCTTACTAGTTAGGACTAACGTCAGCCTAGCTCTATTAAGGTTAACCAATATTAGCTTACTGGTTAGGACTAACGTCAGCCTAGCTCTATTAAGGTTAACCAATATTAGCTTACTGGTTAGGACTAACGTCAGCCTAGCTCTATTAAGGTTAACCAATATTAGCTTACTAGTTAGGACTAACGTCAGCCTAGCTCTATTAAGGTTAACCAATATTAGCTTACTGGTTAGGACTAACGTCAGCCTAGCTCTATTAAGGTTAACCAATATTAGCTTACTGGTTAGGACTAACGTCAGCCTAGCTCTACTAAGGTTAACCAATATTAGCTTACTGGTTAGGGCTAACATTTGAATGATGGTAAAAGTTCACGTGTGATACAAGTTACCAGGCTCAAATTATATATATATTTTTTTAAATTATACAATATTAATAAGTTGTACAATATTTTTACCAAATTGATGTATTGATCAATCTTTAAGTTATTTCAGTGGTGTACTGTAATAATTTTACTTTATGCATTTCAGTGCAACATCCTGAAGAAGTGATTACCAGGTGAATAAGGTGCTGAAACAACTTTGACCGTCACAGAGGGAAAATCATGACTGCAGCTTTTCATAAGGCTGAAACACTGTTGTTCTGAACTTTCCGATTGCCAAACTCAGCTAACAAGTGCTCAGTGTATGTAAGAAATCTTTAAAGATCGTTGGGAAAGCATTTCAGAGGACGACCTCTGAATGCAAAAGTTGGCTACTTCTAACAATATAAGATAGAAATGTACTTTCATTTGTTTAATGCATGATGGTCCGATAAGTACTGTTTTTTTTACATCACCTGGATGTGTACCTGTGTGCTAATTACCTGGGGTTGTAATGTGTTGTGGAAATTTAGACTTTAATCACTGAATTCGAACTTAAAGTAAGACGCATGAGGGTACTTAACAGGTTTAATTGCAAGTAAGAAACCATTTCTCTAATACAGGTATAGCATTTGCATTGATCAGATCGTACCCGAGCAAGTGTAGCGCCTCTCTAGCGTGCTGGGCTATAGTGAGAGGTGGCTATCCTAAGTTCTTTTAAAACCTCTATTAAATTAATAATATAAGTGGGATTTCTGCTATAACCTGATCAGTGTTCAGCTTGTGTGTGGGAAACCACCAACCCAGTACACAAACCACTCATTCCCCTCTAATCACCAATCAAGCACCAATATTCCAAACACCTTCCCTTTTAATTGAAAATGTATGCAAAACACACATTCACTACCAATAACAAATGTATATAAAACACATCTTCACTGTCAACAACAAATGATTGCAAAACACACTTTCACTATTAATAACAAATGTATATAAACACACATTCAAAACATATGGGCCCAATAAAATAAATTAGCCGGCAATAACCTTCAATAATAAATGGTTATTTAAATGTCCAAATGGTGCAGGCCTGCCCGTAGCTTGAGTGCGTTGTATGATTAACCCAAAGTGCGGCTCCACCACCCAGGACGAAACACAAAAAATAGTGCCTGTACCCCAATGGGAATTTAGACTCACGCGTGCGGGATCACAGGCAACAGCAGCGGGAGATATCCGGTAGGGAAGATACACCGGGTTGACAGGAACACACACCGCAGATGCTCCCGGAAAAGTCCCCACTCAGCCACGCTAACCGGCGCCGTCCGGGTCTTCTCCTCCGACCGTCACGCCGTTCTACACAAACTTCCCACTCCAGTTCGCTAGCCGCTAGCTGGTTAGAACAGTCCATGCAAACCACTAGCCACTTAGTCAGCAGCTATATTCCATGTATTACCGACGTCTTGTTTGGAGTAGTCCACCCAAAATGACCGATATCACCATTCAGGTTTGGGATAAGAGTCCTGATTTACCACTCTCCCTAAACTGGTGAATTGCAATAATGGTAGCATGTAATCAGTGTCATTCCCCATTCAACACGTTTCTCCCCTATTCTCGTTCCTCCTACTTCCTCGTTACCTTTCACCTAACACAGTGATTGGCCAATTCACCAATCTTACAAAACAAACATATTAATTGTATCAACACTTTCGTCAATAACCTTACAGGCATTTAACACATTTTCACATATATTATTGCACAAAATATAATTAACATTTTAAATGATATATACAGTAAACAGGAACATTACCCAAAATGTCTCTCACATTGAGCAAACTATAACTTAATGCTGGTAACTGAATCTTAATGTTTAACCCTTGCATTGTATCCACAAACTATTTATTCAACCTGTACATCCTATTTTAATAAACACAGTTCAACCTGTACATCCTATATTAACACCCACATTTCAACCTGGTTACACCAGCTTAAAGAATAGGGTTGAGGAAAGCCTTCACACAGTGCTGTGATCAGACTGACCTGATGAGAAAAATGTTCACACAGTACTTATTGAGAATAAGTAACGCACACCAGAGCTACCAACTCTCACGCTTTCGCCGTGTGACACACGGTTTTGCCTGTTTTCACACGCACTCACGCCACACATACAATTTCTCACACAAAAGAAAAATCCGATCTCCGGCGGAGATTCGTTCGTTCCTTTTCAAACTCCCCGACCTTAGATGGCGCTGATGAGCGCCACTAAACCCTATGCGCTGCACCCATATGTCGAAGTTAGTGACAGAAGAAGAGATACTGAGAAAGACAACGAGAGAAAGTACCTCGATGATGAGAATCTGAGCTGGGACTTGGGTAAGTAACAGTGAAATGTCGTCCAATTGAGTGGGTACTCTCATCATCACTCTCACTCTTTAAATCTTGAAATAAATTATTTTTATGTGTTTGCGCGTGTGTCTGTGAACATGAGTGAATATAAACTCAGCTGTCATAACAAGGAGCAGGAGGGCATCTGGTTAACCTCGTGGTATACTGCAGGCTCAAAACACCAGCTCATAGCATTGTTTATTTACTCGCATGGCACTTATCTTTTTATTAATAGGCCAAAAAAAATGACTCACTGGATGAATACTTTTTCTGTAGGACCAATTAGCACTTTGAACAGGTAAGATGTATTCCAAAGAATTATACAGAAATACAGAAATAGTGCAATAGAAGTAGGCGTGTTTGTGTAACTGAGAGTACAGATATTAAACCAACATGACCCTGAATTCTTTAAGGTTTCAAAGATGTCCCGTAAGAGACCTTTGCCAGGACAAAAGCGAAACCTTCTATTTTATTTAAAGAACCAGCCAAGTGAGAAAAGACAGACAAACACATTGACAGAACAGCCAGAACAGCTGATAGAAACGACAGGACAGACAGAGGAACAACAGACAGGACAGATAGAAGCACATGTAGAAGAACAACAGACAGGACAGATAGAAGCACATGTAGAGGAACAACAGACAGGACAGATAGAAGCACATGTAGAAGAACAACAGACAGGACAGATAGAAGCACATGTAGAGGAACAACAGACAGGACAGATAGAAGCACATGTAGAAGAACAACAGACAGGACAGATAGAAGCACATGTAGAAGAACAACAGACAGGACAGATAGAAGCACATGTAGAGGAACAACAGACAGGACAGATAGAAGCACATGTAGAAGAACAACAGACAGGACAGATAGAAGCACATGTAGAGGAACAACAGACAGGACAGATAGAAGCACATGTAGAGGAACAACAGACAGGACAGATAGAAGCACATGTAGAAGAACAACAGACAGGACAGATAGAAGCACATGTAGAAGAACAACAGACAGGACAGATAGAAGCACATGTAGAAGAACAACAGACAGGACAGATAGAAGCACATGTAGAAGAACAACAGACAGGACAGATAGAAGCACATGTAGAGGAACAACAGACAGGACAGATAGAAGCACATGTAGAAGAACAACAGACAGGACAGATAGAAGCACATGTAGAGGAACAACAGACAGGACAGATAGAAGCACATGTAAAGGAACAACAGACAGGACAGATAGAAGCACATGTAGAGGAGCAACAGACAGGACAGATAGAAGCACATGTAGAGGAACAACAGACAGGACAGATAGAAGAAGACACAGAGGGACAGACAGAAGAGACCCCCCAAATCCAACAGCAGGATCAGAAGAGTCGTGCTCTGGCTGGAGCAGCAACATATAGATCTATTTTTAAAAATGAGTGGACCTCTTCATGGCCATTTATTACCAGAGGAAGCCTCAACACGCACTATTGGTGTGCAGTCTGCCGTATTGAAAACTCATGTTGCCACCAGGGTGTGGCAGATGTAGTGCGCCACATAAAAAGCAAAGGCCACCAAGAAAAGCAACGGGCTCTCCAGTCCACAGCCACAATATCCCAATATGCAATGCCGTTTCCCTCTGTTGGGGGGATGTCTCCACAAGAGGTTAAGGTATGATATGTGGAATGGTCCTGTCAAGGTTCTGTCTAGAGTTTGGTGTTATAGTTGATCACAGTAAAGTCATGGTTAATAGTTTGGACTAATTTGTGGTTTGTATTTTAGTGTAGTACAGTCCAGTTTTCTTAATTTGAGATCTTAGTTGCTGAATTTGTTTTTTTTACATGTGCCCTATTATCGCAGGTGTCTATTTGTAATAAACTATGGTCTTTTGGGAGGATTCATAATTTTAAATTTCTTACAGACAAGAAGGGCTGAGGTCAAAATGACAGCTGGGTTGGTAGTTCACAACATCCCCCTAGCCTTTGCGGACCACCTGGGGCCTCTCCTAAAAGAATGTTTCGGAGATTCAAAGACAGCGCAGGAGTACAGGTGTGCCAGGACTAAGTCATCCTGCATTATCAATGAAGCACTCGCACCATATTTCACAAAGGAGCTTGTGAAGGAGATGAAAAAGCCCCGTATACCCTTGTTACGGATGGATCGAATGACACTGGTATTTCACTGACTATTTGAGATCTCCTCTGCAAAACATTTGCTTTGTGTATTTTTAAACATCTAACAACATGAGCATCTGTATGATTCTATCTTGTCATTATTATACGAGTGGAAAAGATGAACCCGCTTACTGTCCGGGTCTTCATGGGCAGCAAAGTTGTCCACCAGTTTTTAAGTATGTGCACGACAAGTGGGACGAGATGTGGGACAGCAAGTGAGATCTTCACCAAAATTAACTCCACCTTAGAGCAGCATGGTATCCCTTGGGAGAACTGCATTGGTCTCTCAGTCGACAATGCAGCTGTGAACATCAGATCACGTAATTCCATTGCCTCTAGGGTCCTCCAGAAGCATCCCAACTCCTATATTCATGGTTGTCCTGGTCATGTGGCACATAACAACACCAAAGCTGCAGGAGTGGGATTTGTTACAGTGAGTAAAGGCCTGATTTATCTTTACATGTAACTGTATTTGTATCCTAATTATGTGCACTGACTTAACGTGTTCTGATTTCATTAATGCATTGCAGGTGTCCGGTTTTGATTTGGAGGATCTGGTGGTGGACATCGGTTACTGGTTCAAGGGTCGCACACATCGGAAAGGATACCTGACAGGTGTGCATGTTTGATACTATTACGTGTGATATTGAAATGCTGAGCTGTAGAACATAGATGATATGGAATTAAATGTCTGAAACAGAGTTTTGTGAGCTCCATGAAGCGGAGTACATGGAGGTCCTCCTGCATATCTCGGTTCGTTGGCTAAGCCTTGAACGTTGTGTGACCAGGATCCTGAGGCTGTATGAACCTCTGGCCAGCTACTACATATCTGCTAGTATGGTCATCAATTTTCAATTTCAATATGCAGTAACTACATGGATAGTTAGTCACATACTTGTATTAATGACAACCTCTTGTTTTGTGTTATTTATTGATTGATTCAAGATGAAAATCAGGCCAGGTTCAAGAGGCTTGTGCAGACATTCACTGACCCCATGACAGAAGTGTACCTGCTGTTTTTCCAAGCCACCGTACCAACTTTCACTTCTTTCAACTTGCTTCTTCAGAGAGAGCAGTCGTCAATATTTTTGTTACATGATGAGGTGGTATTGGATTTAGCTGTTTTTCCATTCTGTGTATCTTGCTGATATCCCCAGGGATCCTCTAAAACAGGTTTCACCTACTATTTTTATAAATGTCTGTTCTAGATGGTGAAATTCATACACAAGCTATGTTCCAAGTTTATGGTTCCAGCAGCTCTGCAGGGCCATGAGGAGCCTTGTGAAATTGCTTTTAAAGAGAAGGCAAACCATTTACCAGGTTAGTGACTATTATAATGATCAAACACTGTGATATATTATATTTAGCCTTGTACCTAGTCCTTTGCCACTTCATGAGTAGAAACTTTGTAAGGTTTGTGGTAGTCCTTCCAGTAAACGTGAGCTTCTTGTTGGATTTCCTGCCCTATGTGTCTAGCTGATATTGCAGCATCAGCATGTTAAACCATTTATGTTAACCTGATATGCTGTATCTGTTACAGGATCATCTTAGCTAAAATTCCCTGCGTTTTATGATGAGGTCTGTTCACTCCTAAACTGCACATTAGCTCTTATGTGGCTTCTCCTCAAAGATGCGTATGAACTGCTGCTGGTTGATGATAATATACCTAAAACTTAACAACTTGTAACTCTACTTTCATAAATAGGGTTCCCCATCTCCTCCCATACCATGGGCCAGAGGAGCATGACCTCCTGGGTGAGGAGTTTCTTGGTTATCAGACCATGCCAATGATATCCCTGCAGGACGAAGCTGAAATGGAAAGCTTCTGGGCTGAAGTGGCAACCAGGAAACATAAGGTAAACATTATTTTATTGTTTTTGTCTTTCCTTTTGGCAGGTGTGGCTTTGCTACATCTGTTGCTTAACATTTTTTGCATGCATATATGTGTCATGCATGTTGGAAATTATGCATATTTGATCTGAACTTTGTTAATGGAACAACCTACAGTACACTTACAGTATTAATCAACCACAAATTAAGGCATGTTTTTCCATTGTGTGCTTGCATTCCCATAGGTGACAGGAGCCAAAGAATTTGGAAGGCTTGCGGCCGTCGCTAAGCTGGTCCTGGTGTTACCCCATGATGCAGATGCGGAGAGGGTGTGTTCAGTTGTGGGACTGAACAAAACCAAGACAAGAAACAGTCTAGCATTGGATGGCACCCTGTCATCAATAATGACCATAAAGATGGCCAATCTGGAGCCCTGCTTCAAATGGGAGCCCCCCTCAGATCTCATCAAGGCCTCCAAGAAGGCCACAGGCCAGTATAACCACGCCCACAGATCAGAGACAAGGACTTAATCCAGCTTCTGATCTGCATATAAAACTGATTATGCCTCATTTTAAGTTATTTTTGTAATGCATTCATCTCTTTTAATTTAACAAGTTGTACTGTTTAAGCACTTTATTTGTTGCACTTTTTGTTTCTGATGGACCATGTGGTAGGAGGCTTTGAATGAAGATGAATGTCCCTCCCTAACTAATCTTGTGTCGTTTTTGGCTGAACAAACATCATTCATTAAGTGCTCTTAAGAATGCAATTATTTACAACATAGGCTAGGTTTCAGTTAAGAATTAGTTTAATACTATTGTAATCAAAATATCAATCAACCAACCTAGGTCAAATCTTAAACACTGGTCTATGAATAAGGCTTTATTGTGGCACATAGGCAGTTATTTAAGCACAACAATATTTCTCGTTGAATGTTCAGCTCAAGTCTAGACGGCCCTACAAGTCATGATGCTGAACATGAATCAGAATAAGTTCAGGTATTGTACATGTTTAGCAGACCACCCAAAAATCCACTAGAATGCAGGAAATCACATCTACTTAATCCAAAATTTCCTGGGGGTGGACCTTCAGCTATGTCCGCTTCACAGAATGTAACCAATATTGTCCATCTCCAGTAGGCTGCCCCTATCAACGGCGTTGGGCCTCCCCACAAACCACCAGAAGGCAGGGTACAACATCAAATTAATTCCAATTCTCTAATATCTGAGCCACCAACTTGTGTGGCTGCGTGCGCGGCATCATTTTGATCACCCATGACAAAATCTCACTCCAAGGTTTTTTGAAAAGTTGGCAGCTCTGCACACACATTTACACACAGTACATAACAGTAAATCTGGAGAAACATGGCCTCTTTGGGTAACCCATAAAGCATCTCCATGGAATCTACAGGAGGCGCCTATGGTCTGGCAGGGTGTCCACGGGGAACGCTCATCCATTATCTCCCTGGACACCCTGGTACTGCCATGTCAATATACTCCCCATGTATCCCCTTTCCAGATCCTTTCCCAAGGTCAATAGATCAATATCCATACGTCTCCTAACTAAAACCAATATATGGGATGTTTATCTAAACATTCCTCAACAGAGATATATCTCCTAGTGTGCCCTGTGCCTAAACAACACATGTAAGACTTACATAATAATAAACTTCTTGAGTGATCATAAAATTCCATAACAAATGACACCAGGATGCCCCTCTGGGAAGACGATAACCTGGTGGAAGGACTGTGATGCTCTGGTCGATGTTCCCCTGGGGGCGGCTTTTCATGTGGAGTACCACATACCTAAACTGTGTTGCAGACCAGGTACACACCTTCATGCCAATGGTATTCCCTAATGTTGCAACCAGGTGGCCACCGTCAGCAAGTACTGACAAGTCTGATCCACAGCAAATCTGCATCGCAGCTCAGAGGACTGGAAGAATCTGCTGCTTATGTCTTAATGCCAGATACCAAAGGCTACCTTTTGATGGCACACGGATGACCAACAGCATGCAAGGTCATCATTTTTTGCCTCATCTGTGTATATATTATTTTATCAAGTTAGCAGGCAACACATTTACAGCAACAACCTGGTAGCAATTAGGTTTAACTGTTAAGTTAACTGCTCAGCAGGACAGATGCTACCACATTCAATCTATGAATCTTTTGGTTGCAATTCAGATGCTGTCTAGACTATCAGCTGCCACAATACTTGCAAACATTCTCTTTAGCTTTTCTCAAATAACTTTTTGGTTGCTTTTCTGGTTGGCGCTTGTCACGGGTGAAGACCTTTTCCTCACTCTGGGTGTGTTTCAGTTAACTCACGTTCCGTTCCAGGTAGTGGTGAGTGTCACCTTCCTCCTTCTCCTGGAGGAAATGCCTCTTCCTTCACAACCTGAACTCCTGGAGGAGTGTCCCCTCCCCCCTCTGCCTGAGCTCCTGGAGGAGTGTCACCTCCCTCCTCCGCCTGAGCTCTTGGAGGAGTGTTCTCCCTCAGCCCGAGCTCGAGGAGTGTCCCTGAGCTCCTCCACCTGAGCTCCTGGAGGCCAAGCCACGTTTGACTGTGGGTGTAAATGTTTGGGCTCCTAGGCCCGGGAGGGGATGGACTCCTTGGCCCGAGCTGCCACTGGTAGGTATTTGGAACTGTTCATAATTCCCTCCACAGTGACGAAGGCCCCGGTTCCAGCTGAAGAAAAACAGCCCCAAAGCATGATGCTGCCACCTCATGTTTCACTGTGGGTATGGTGTTCTTTGGGTGATGTGCCGTGTTGTTTTAGCGGCAAACATACCTTTTTGAGTTATGGCCAAAAAGTTCAACCTTGGTTTCATCAGACCATAACACATTTTCCCACACGCTTTTGGTTGACTTGATGTCTGTTTTTGCAAACTCAAGCCGGGCTTGGAAGATTTTCTTCATACCCCGTAGCCCATACATATGAAGAATATGGGAGATTGTTGTCACATGTAGCACACAGACAGTACTTGTCAGAAATTCCTGCAGCACCTTTAATATTGCTGTAGGCCTCTTGGAAGCCTCCTTGACCAGTAGTGATGGGGACGAGACCGCCTATGCCGAGTCCGAGTCGAGACCGAGTCTTTGAGGAAGCAAGTCCGAGGCAAGATTTTTTTTCGCGATTAATCGCATTTTTCCCAAGCTTGTTATAATCATGTAAAACACTGAAATCAATTTTGATAACCTGCAACCGAACAATGGGTATCCCGATGCAAATTTGAATGATTTATTTCAGTCCCTCGTCTTCTACTGTGTTTATTGGGCGGCAGTTTCTACTTAACTAAACCATCGGTTAACTCCTCGGTTACTTGTTTGGTCTATAGCCCGTCACTATTAGACGCACTGTACTGGAGTAACGCGGATTGGTGAGGCGGATTAGTGTTTCTGTCCTGTAGCCTAACGTCAATAATGACCGGGTGTTTCTGTCCTGTAGCCTCACTAGTAACGTCAATAATGACCATGTGTTTCTGTCCAGTAGCCTCACTAGTAACGTCAATAATGACCGGGTGTTTCTGTCCTGTAGCCTCACTAGTAACGTCAATAATGACCAGGTGTTTCTGTCCAGTAGCCTCACTAGTAACGTCAATAATGACCGGGTGTTTCTGTCCAGTAGCCTCACTAGTAACGTCAATAATGACCGGGTGTTTCTGTCCAGTAGCCTCACTAGTAACGTCAATAATGACCGGGTGTTTCTGTCCTGTAGCCTCACTAGTAACATCAATAATGACCGGGTATTTCTGTCCTGTAGCCTCACTAGTAACGTCAATAATGACCGGGTGTTTCTGTCCTGTAGCCTCACTAGTAACATCAATAATGACCGGGTGTTTCTGTCCTGTAGCCTCACCAGTAACGTCAATAATGACCGGGTGTTTCTGTCCTGTAGCCTCACTAGTAACGTCAATAATGACCGGGTGTTTCTGTCCTGTAGCCTCACTAGTAACGTCAATAATGACCGGGTGTTTCTGTCCTGTAGCCTCACCAGTAACGTCAATAATGACCGGGTGTTTCTGTCCTGTAGCCTCACTAGTAACGTCAATAATGACCGGGTGTTTCTGTCCAGTAGCCTCACTAGTAACGTCAATAATGACCAGGTGTTTCTGTCCTGTAGCCTCACTAGTAACGTCAATAATGACCGGGTGTTTCTGTCCTGTAGCCTCACTAGTAACGTCAATAATGACCGGGTGTTTCTGTCCTGTAGCCTCACTAGTAACGTCAATAATGACCGGGTGTTTCTGTCCTGTAGCCTCACTAGTAACGTCAATAATGACCATGTGTTTCTGTCCAGTAGCCTCACTAGTAACATCAATAATGACCGGGTGTTTCTGTCCAGTAGCCTCACTAGTAACGTCAATAATGACCGGGTGTTTCTGTCCAGTAGCCTCACTAGTAACGTCAATAATGACCGGGTTTTTCTGTCCTGTAGCCTCACTAGTAACGTCAATAATGACCGGGTGTTTCTGTCCTGTAGCCTTACTAGTAACGTCAATAATGACCGGGTTTTTCTGTCCTGTAGCCTCACTAGTAACGTCAATAATGACCGGGTGTTTCTGTCCAGTAGCCTCACTAGTAACGTCAATAATGACCATGTGTTTCTGTCCAGTAGCCTCACTAGTAACGTCAATAATGACCATGTGTTTCTGTCCAGTAGCCTCACTAGTAACGTCAATAATGACCAGTAGCCTCACTAGTAACGGTGTTTCTGTCCAGTAGCCTCACTAGTAACGTCAATAATGACCGGGTGTTTCTGTCCTGTAGCCTCACTAGTAACGTCAATAATGACCGGGTGTTTCTGTCCTGTAGCCTCACTAGTAACGTCAATAATGACCGGGTGTTTCTGTCCTGTAGCCTCACTAGTAACGTCAATAATGACCGGGTGTTTCTGTCCTGTAGCCTCACTAGTAACGTCAATAATGACCGGGTGTTTCTGTCCTGTAGCCTCACTAGTAACGTCAATAATGACCGGGTGTTTCTGTTGTGGAAAATATACATGACGGTTAAGAAGTTTAGGAATAGTGAGTTAAGCATTTATTAGCATGTGATAAACTACGTGTTTCAGTGGGTCTTGGGGGCCAGAGAGGAAAGCACAAAACCCTGAGAAACAGGAATGTGATCTTCAGGCTGTTAGAGAGGCCAAGGCTAGAAACAGATGTCCTGAACACCTTATCTGTGATGAACTGTATGGGTCTTTGTGTGCCTCTCTATTGTTTTCTGTCCTTATCTACAATGTGTCTGGCCTCCCTTGGCTTGAGAGCACTGACCTTCGAGTTTTGTTACAGCTTTATGTGTTTTCCAGATTATACTGTATAGTTGGTGGAATCATCTAACAGCGTCATCCTGTTCTCCATCTGATATTGTTTAAGTTTGTGTGGAAGTGTGTGCGTTATCAAACCCTATATATACTGCAATGTTCTTCATATTAGTTGGGAATAACCTGCCACTGCATTGTTGCCGTGATTGCGTGTGTTATGGTTTTCCTCATCTATCAATTAAACTATTAGAGTTGACTTGAGAGATACTCTTGTCTGTTCTTATTTCGAGTCTGAGTTCAGTGTGTATTTGCTTAATGTTATTTTAGAGATAAAGGTATAGTAACATTAATTACGTGGTATTAGAAATAATTCCACAACACTTGGGGGCTCGTCCGGGATTCTTAAGTAATCCATATTTTCTCCAGAGAAGGCTACTTCCAGAACCATCTTTGAAGGAGGATAAGTGATTCAGGTCAGAATTTGAACCTAGAGAACCAAATACATACTGAATTTCAGACGGTAAGAACGTGTACAGTTTGTATACAGTTGATAGATTAAAAGGGCCAGGCCCATAATCTGATCTGTTCTACAGATCACAAAATCCACTAGGTGGTTACGTTTTTAATTACAGATTCTGTTGGACAGATCATTCTCTTTCTTCATTTGATTGAGACTAAAATCCTATTTGATAGGTACCACTAGGTGGTAGTAATTAATTTACGCTACGTTTTTAATTACAGATTCTGTTGGACAGATCATTCTCTTTCTTCATTTGATTGAGATTAAAATCCTATTTGATAGGTACCACCAGGTGGTAGTAATTAATTTACGTTGCGTTCATTAATTACAGATTCTGTTGGACAGATCATTCTCTTTCTTCATTTGATTGAGACTAAAATCCTATTTGATAGGTACCACTAGGTGGTAGTAATTAATTTACGCTACGTTTTTAATTACAGATTCTGTTGGACAGATCATTCTCTTTCTTCATTTGATTGAGACTAAAATCCTATTTGATAGGTACCACCAGGTGGTAGTAATTAATTTACGTTGCGTTCATTAATTACAGATTCTGTTGGACAGATCATTCTCTTTCTTCATTTGATTGAGACTAAAATCCTATTTGATAGGTACCACTAGGTGGTAGTAATTAATTTACGCTACGTTTTTTAATTACAGATTCTGATTGGAGACTAAAATCCTATTTGATAGGTACCACTAGGTGGTAGTAATTAATTTACGATCATTCTCTTTCTTCATTTGATTGAGATTAAAATCCTATTTGATAGGTACCACCAGGTGGTAGTAATTAATTTACGTTGCGTTCATTAATTACAGATTCTGTTGGACAGATCATTCTCTTTCTTCATTTGATTGAGACTAAAATCCTATTTGATAGGTACCACTAGGTGGTAGTAATTAATTTACGCTACGTTTTTAATTACAGATTCTGTTGGACAGATCATTCTCTTTCTTCATTTGATTGAGATTAAAATCCTATTTGATAGGTACCACCAGGTGGTAGTAATTAATTTACGTTGCGTTCATTAATTACAGATTCTGTTGGACAGATCATTCTCTTTCTTCATTTGATTGAGACTAAAATCCTATTTGATAGGTACCACTAGGTGGTAGTAATTAATTTACGCTACGTTTTTAATTACAGATTCTGTTGGACAGATCATTCTCTTTCTTCATTTGATTGAGACTAAAATCCTATTTGATAGGTACCACCAGGTGGTAGTAATTAATTTACGTTGCGTTCATTAATTACAGATTCTGTTGGACAGATCATTCTCTTTCTTCATTTGATTGAGACTTAAATCCTATTTGATAGGTACCACCAGGTGGTAGTAATTAATTTACGCTACGCTTTTAATTACAGATCTTGTTGGACAGATCATTTCTTTTTACAAAAAAAAAAAAAAAAAAAAAAAAAAAAAAAAAAAGGGAATATATATATATATATATATTTTTTTTAAGGTTCTAATTTTCCTTAACCATGGGAATGTCTTATAGTAAATCCAATGCGGTTCCTCGGCCAAGGGAGGGTCCCGCAAAAATAATGTTCGAGAAATATGACTTAAATATATGACTTAAATATGGACTTGTAATCAATTAAACTTATTAGGTTTCCCAGATAATGGGAGTTTCAGACCTTGACAAATACGCGTGTTAGAAAGCAAACTACTAAAAACTAGTAACGAATTTAATTTGTGAAAAGGGAAATGTCGCTTAGAGGGAGACAGAATGGAAAAAGTCTGCTAATCAGTGTATTTTAGCATGTGTTAACAGGCATAATGAGGATTTGGGAGTTCCCTCTGGCCGTCCAACAGCCTATCGCCCCGCATCATCAGCTGACACCGTGGGTCCGGCCCGAGAGGAACGCGCGACACAACCATCTGTCCCAAATGCAAACGGAAAGAAAGTTCGGAATGTGAACAGGGAAAAGGTGGACGTGTTGCAGACTTCAGAAATCGTCTTGAACGCGAGTCTGAGCTACATGGTGAAATGAGAAAGAAAGACTGTGATTCAGCCTGGGGACACCAGGACAATATGAGAGTCGTCACAGGACTTCTACTGGACATTGAACGTCATTTCCGCACACTTTGTGTGTCTCTAGACGATGGAAGAATGACCACTGTTTGGCCACACATTCAACACGCTGAAAGAGTCTACGACGACCAGCTGTACAAACAGACCGAAGAAAGACAGGAGCGTGAAACGCAAATTCAGATGGCCCAACTGGACTTCTACAGCAGAGGCTACTCAGGAGGGAGACGGAGAGCAAGCAGAAGAGGACAATACAGACACCAGGGTGGTACCTACAGACACCAGGGTGATACCTACAGACACCAGGGTGATACCTACAGACACCAGGGTGATAATAACTCCAGCCAAAGTCCCAACTCTGATAGCTGTTTCAACTGTGGTGCTTTTGGACACTGGGCTCGTCACTGCACTGTGCTGGACACTAGAGACTATTACCATGGGAACAGAAAAGATGGAAACGGTGAAAGAAGGGGATGTGGAGTGAGACGAGGCATCGACCAGAATCAATCTCGGGGACGACATAACTCCATCCGGCCCCCTAAAAGCAATGCGTGTTTACGTTGTGGTTCAATGGACCATTGGGTACGGTCTTGCCCCGAACCGGACTTGAGACATTATTTCAATGGACAAATGGACAATTCACGTTGTGATGACTGACAACCGTGGTGGACCTACGTGAACAATCCCAGAGGCGTTCGTGGTGATGCGGATGCGTGGACTGGAGTTGTACGGCTGGAGAGAACAACCAATCCGGAGGCATCATCATTACTGGGTGAGAGAATTCCATCACATACCTCGTCGCACACGATATTGTTACAAACATTTAGAGTAGATTATGATAATGTTTTGTTTATCAAAATGTTTATTTTAGTTTTTGTCACATGGAGATGTTCATGTGTCAAAAAGGGGGGATTGTAGATATAATACATTAATTTGTGAGATCAATACGAGTATTTTTCGTTTATAACGTTTCATGTTTTACCTGAAATACTGTGTTCTGTTTTGTTTGTAGGAAGACTACATTCTAGATTATATACTATGGTTATTTGTTTGAAGTTGAATGAGGACACTTGTTAAACTTCAGGATTTGTTCCTATAAATGTTGGTATGGTGATATAATGAATTACCATGTGGTTAAATGTATTTCTGTTAAATCGTTTTGTTTTATGATTTATTTTGGTACATGTTTGGTATTTGCTGTTTAAGGGTTTTGTTATCATTTATGATTTTCGATTGTTCATCTTGCAAAATGTGATCTCTAATTGTATGGTCCAAAGGGTGGATCCACTGAAGGTGTTTTTAAATTAGTGGGACTTGACTATTGTGAGATTGTGGGTTGGTTATAATTTTATTTGGCTTAGCAAAGTTAAATCTGAATAGTAAACACAATGTAAAATATGTTAAATGACTTATAATACAGAATGTAATTATATTGTAACTGGTTTGCAAGTTTGTGTTGCATTAAAAATCAACAGGTCGGACCATGAACAACTGGTGCAGAGCATCTGGGCCCTACCCCCCCCCACACACACACACACACACACACATCAAAGGCTAACTGAATGACTTTAGGTACAGACCACAAAAGAGGCAATTACAAAATTGTGTGAATGTTATTGTACACTTTTCAAGGAAGTTATGGACTGATGTTTCTTCACTCATAAACGGTACTGAATGTGTTTGCAAAAATGACTCAATGACCTGTCATGTGAATGTTTGTGATGATCTTGATTTAAACAAAGACTATTGGTGTTTCAACAGTTACAACAGTGAATTCCACACTCCTTGTAGATCGCCAGATCATCCAAAAGGTAGACCTGCTAGGGAATGCCCACGGACTGAGAAACGGAGGAGGAGAGGGCTGATAGAACCTGAGAACATCGCCCTTAGGATGATGGTTGACTATGCATCACATTTTAACATATAAGTAAATGTTGGATCTGTCAACACATACCAACCTCATCACGCTCTCCTATGTTGACTTCAGTTCCCTTCTCTAAAGCAGATTGGGAACAATATGGCTGGTTGCCAACACCCACTGAAACAGATGAGGACTGTTTTACCAACCCCACAACTGTTTTCACAGATGACAAGCAGGAAGTATTATGGCGCATAATAAAGACATTTGATGAGAGCTTTAAGGACCCTAGTATCAACAGCACTGCTCTGTTTAGATCCACACATGACCGAGTGATCCTTCTTGGTCGGGAGATATGGAAAGTAAATATGACTCTGATTCAAACAAACTGTCCATACCGAATGTCAGATAGGGTAGTGTCCCATAATTCTCGGTTTTGTAAACCTACGCCATATCCTCCCACACTTAGGGTGTATGCAGAAGCTGAATGGCAGCCACGACTCCGTATCCTAAAGGCATATTTTCTAAGACATGACATACACAATTGTCCGGCGCCGGGAAGGTACCGGTTGCCTAACTGTACTCAATATTGGCCAACTATTCCAACCTATGGGTTAAGGAATGTGTCTCTGTGTATTTCCAATAGGGTGGAAAGACCAAGTTGAAGTTGGAGTTGGGGACAAGTGATTGTTCTAGCGTAAGGTTCATGGATGGAATCCAATTGATAGATTGAGTTCTGTATTAGGACCATATGGATGGTCAATTTTTTGAATATTAGCATATGTATTAGCCTTTGTTACATTTCTGATTGTTGGTTTTATGTTAATCTCATGTTTGATAAAGATGTGTGCCGCCAGAGTGACTGCTCAGGTCCTTGTTCAAGTTCCTGATGCCGAGATGTCAAACTGGATGAATGAGCTTCCAGGAAATCCATTCTATTAAGTGTTATTAAAAATCATAGCATGCTTATTTGATAATAAAGAACTGTACTTTTTCTTATCTCACTATTCTAAACTTAGGGTGGATTGTTGTGGAAAATATACATGACGGTTAAGAAGTTTAGGAATAGTGAGTTAAGCATTTATTAGCATGTGATAAACTACGTGTTTCAGTGGGTCTTGGGGGCCAGAGAGGAAAGCACAAAACCCTGAGAAACAGGAATGTGATCTTCAGGCTGTTAGAGAGGCCAAGGCTAGAAACAGATGTCCTGAACACCTTATCTGTGATGAACTGTATGGGTCTTTGTGTGCCTCTCTATTGTTTTCTGTCCTTATCTACAATGTGTCTGGCCTCCCTTGGCTTGAGAGCACTGACCTTCGAGTTTTGTTACAGCTTTATGTGTTTTCCAGATTATACTGTATAGTTGGTGGAATCATCTAACAGCGTCATCCTGTTCTCCATCTGATATTGTTTAAGTTTGTGTGGAAGTGTGTGCGTTATCAAACCCTATATATACTGCAATGTTCTTCATATTAGTTGGGAATAACCTGCCACTGCATTGTTGCCGTGATTGCGTGTGTTATGGTTTTCCTCATCTATCAATTAAACTATTAGAGTTGACTTGAGAGATACTCTTGTCTGTTCTTATTTCGAGTCTGAGTTCAGTGTGTATTTGCTTAATGTTATTTTAGAGATAAAGGTATAGTAACATTAATTACGTGGTATTAGAAATAATTCCACAACAGTTTCTGTCCTGTAGCCTCACTAGTAACGTCAATAATGACCGGGTGTTTCTGTCCTGTAGACTCACTAGTAACGTCAATAATGACCGGGTGTTTCTGTCCTGTAGCCTCACTAGTAACGTCAATAATGACCAGGTGTTTCTGTCCTGTAGCCTCACTAGTAACGTCAATAATGACCAGGTGTTTCTGTCCAGTAGCCTCACTAGTAACGTCAATAATGACCGGGTTTTTCTGTCCTGTAGCCTCACTAGTAACGTCAATAATGACCGGGTGTTTCTGTCCTGTAGCCTTACTAGTAACGTCAATAATGACCGGGTTTTTCTGTCCTGTAGCCTCACTAGTAACGTCAATAATGACCGGGTGTTTCTGTCCAGTAGCCTCACTAGTAACGTCAATAATGACCGGGTTTTTCTGTCCTGTAGCCTCACTAGTAACGTCAATAATGACCGGGTGTTTCTGTCCTGCAGCCTCACTAGTAACGTCAATAATGACCGGGTGTTTCTGTCCTGTAGCCTCACTAGTAACATCAATAATGACCGGGTGTTTCTGTCCTGTAACCTCACTAGTAACGTCAATAATGACCGGGTGTTTCTGTCCTGTAGCCTCACTAACGTCGATAATGACCGGGAGTTCTGCTTTTATATGATAAACTAAAGACAAACTGCTTCTATGGTATTTGAATTCGGCTTTGCAAACCGAAACCGAAACTTAGAAAGTGGTGCGTTAATTGCGTTAAACATTTAAAATTAACGCCTCAGATTAACGCGTTAACTATCGCAGCCCTAAAAAATAGTGATGGGACGAGAACGCCTATGCCGAGTCAAGACCGTTTCTTTTGAAGAGTACTACAACACTACTGACCAGTTTTCTTTCTTTTCATCAATTTTGGAGGGACGTCTGTGTTGTTTTATTATTTTCTCCACTTGATGATGACTGTCTTTATTGTGTTCCATGGTGTGATGTAATGAATACATTAGTTAAAGAACTGCATTACCCAGCATGCCACTATGGTGAGGAGCATGCGCAGCAGCCGGGAGTTAGTAGATAGCCAGGCTGGTAGCACTGAAGTTGTTAAGTAAATATGTAAAACACATATATCACGCCTCGTCTGATTATTAATAGTAAAAGCCAGACAATACACATGGTATATCTAATGCTTTGGATATTCTTTTGTACCCGTCTGCTGACTGATATCTTTCAACAATGAGTTCCCTCTGATGCTTTGGAAGCTCTCTGTGGACCGTGGCTTTTGCTCTGAGATGCAACTAAGAACATGTGATTAATCAGAGTCACTTTAAATGATGACAGGTGTGTATGACTTATTTAACATGAGTTTAACACCCCCAGTTATAAGAGGGTGTGCACACTTATGCAACCAGTATTTTTTCAATGTTGTTAGTTTGTTTTTTCAATTGAATTGTTCACATTATATGTCACATTAAAAGTGGAAAACATGATTTATCTGTCTCTCATTTTTTACATCACAAGAAAAGGGTGTGTAGACTTTTTGTATCCACTTTATGTAGAGAAGGCCAGTCATGCTTTTATTCTTATTTGATGTAAGTTACATTAGGTATGTTAAAAAAATCTATTACTGTGTGTGTGTATGTCACAGATCCATAATGTGTGATCTAAATGGGATCCATATTTAGTTCTGATGTTTGATCTGACCATGTCACAGATCCATAATGTGTGATCTAAATGGGATCCATATTTAGTTCTGATGTTTGATCTGACCATGTCACAGATCCATAATGTGTGATCTAAATGGGATCCATATTTAGTTCTGATGTTTGATCTGACCATGTCACAGATCCATAATGTGTGATCTAAATGGGATCCATATTTAGTTCTGATGTTTGATCTGACCATGTCACAGATCCATAATGTGTGATCTAAATGGGATCCATATTTAGTTCTGATGTTTGATCTGACCATGTCACAGATCCATAATGTGTGATCTAAATGGGATCCATATTTAGTTCTGATGTTTGATCTGACCATGTCACAGATCCATAATGTGTGATCTAAATGGGATCCATATTTAGTTCTGATGTTTGATCTGACCATGTCACAGATCCATAATGTGTGATCTAAATGGGATCCATATTTAGTTCTGATGTTTGATCTGACCATGTCACAGATCCATAATGTGTGATCTAAATGGGATCCATATTTAGTTCTGATGTTTGATCTGACCATGTCACAGATCCATAATGTGTGATCTAAATGGGATCCATATTTAGTTCTGATGTTTGATCTGACCATGTCACAGATCCATAATGTGTGATCTAAATGGGATCCATATTTAGTTCTGATGTTTGATCTGACCATGTCACAGATCCATAATGTGTGATCTAAATGGGATCCATATTTAGTTCTGATGTTTGATCTGACCATGTCACAGATCCATAATGTGTGATCTAAATGGGATCCATATTTAGTTCTGATGTTTGATCTGACCATGTCACAGATCCATAATGTGTGATCTAAATGGGATCCATATTTAGTTCTGATGTTTGATCTGACCATGTCACAGATCCATAATGTGTGATCTAAATGGGATCCATATTTAGTTCTGATGTTTGATCTGACCATGTCACAGATCCATAATGTGTGATCTAAATGGGATCCATATTTAGTTCTGATGTTTGATCTGACCATGTCACAGATCCATAATGTGTGATCTAAATGGGATCCATATTTAGTTCTGATGTTTGATCTGACCATGTCACAGATCCATAATGTGTGATCTAAATGGGATCCATATTTAGTTCTGATGTTTGATCTGACCATGTCACAGATCCATAATGTGTGATCTAAATGGGATCCATATTTAGTTCTGATGTTTGATCTGACCATGTCACAGATCCATAATGTGTGATCTAAATGGGATCCATATTTAGTTCTGATGTTTGATCTGACCATGTCACAGATCCATAATGTGTGATCTAAATGGGATCCATATTTAGTTCTGATGTTTGATCTGACCATGTCACAGATCCATAATGTGTGATCTAAATGGGATCCATATTTAGTTCTGATGTTTGATCTGACCATGTCACAGATCCATAATGTGTGATCTAAATGGGATCCATATTTAGTTCTGATGTTTGATCTGACCATGTCACAGATCCATAATGTGTGATCTAAATGGGATCCATATTTAGTTCTGATGTTTGATCTGACCATGTCACAGATCCATAATGTGTGATCTAAATGGGATCCATATTTAGTTCTGATGTTTGATCTGACCATGTCACAGATCCATAATGTGTGATCTAAATGGGATCCATATTTAGTTCTGATGTTTGATCTGACCATGTCACAGATCCATAATGTGTGATCTAAATGGGATCCATATTTAGTTCTGATGTTTGATCTGACCATGTCACAGATCCATAATGTGTGATCTAAATGGGATCCATATTTAGTTCTGATGTTTGATCTGACCATGTCACAGATCCATAATGTGTGATCTAAATGGGATCCATATTTAGTTCTGATGTTTGATCTGACCATGTCACAGATCCATAATGTGTGATCTAAATGGGATCCATATTTAGTTCTGATGTTTGATCTGACCATGTCACAGATCCATAATGTGTGATCTAAATGGGATCCATATTTAGTTCTGATGTTTGATCTGACCATGTCACAGATCCATAATGTGTGATCTAAATGGGATCCATATTTAGTTCTGATGTTTGATCTGACCATGTCACAGATCCATAATGTGTGATCTAAATGGGATCCATATTTAGTTCTGATGTTTGATCTGACCATGTCACAGATCCATAATGTGTGATCTAAATGGGATCCATATTTAGTTCTGATGTTTGATCTGACCATGTCACAGATCCATAATGTGTGATCTAAATGGGATCCATATTTAGTTCTGATGTTTGATCTGACCATGTCACAGATCCATAATGTGTGATCTAAATGGGATCCATATTTAGTTCTGATGTTTGATCTGACCATGTCACAGATCCATAATGTGTGATCTAAATGGGATCCATATTTAGTTCTGATGTTTGATCTGACCATGTCACAGATCCATAATGTGTGATCTAAATGGGATCCATATTTAGTTCTGATGTTTGATCTGACCATGTCACAGATCCATAATGTGTGATCTAAATGGGATCCATATTTAGTTCTGATGTTTGATCTGACCATGTCACAGATCCATAATGTGTGATCTAAATGGGATCCATATTTAGTTCTGATGTTTGATCTGACCATGTCACAGATCCATAATGTGTGATCTAAATGGGATCCATATTTAGTTCTGATGTTTGATCTGACCATGTCACAGATCCATAATGTGTGATCTAAATGGGATCCATATTTAGTTCTGATGTTTGATCTGACCATGTCACAGATCCATAATGTGTGATCTAAATGGGATCCATTTATTTAGTCTCCATGTCACAGATCCATAATGTGTGATCTATGTTTGATCTGACCATGTCACAGATCCATAATGTGTGATCTAAATGGGATCCATATTTAGTGTCACAGATCCATAATGTGTGATCTAAATGGGATCCATATTTAGTTCTGATGTTTGATCTGACCATGTCACAGATCCATAATGTGTGATCTAAATGGGATCCATATTTAGTTCTGATGTTTGATCTGACCATGTCACAGATCCATAATGTGTGATCTAAATGGGATCCATATTTAGTTCTGATGTTTGATCTGACCATGTCACAGATCCATAATGTGTAAGGTGTTCTAGTGTTGCTTAAATATACCAGAGAATAATATTAAAGCTAAGAAAACCTTTTTTATTTTAAATATGCGAATTCATTTTTTGGCAAAATTAGTTTTAGGAGCGTTACTAACTAATGAGTCTAATATTTAATGTTATATTACAAACTAACAACCAACAAGCATTCAAAAAAGTTGATTACTTAAAGATGTATTAGAACTCACAAGTGGCATACAGTTCAGTTAGATAAGCAATTAACATAATTCAATCAATCTGCAACACTATGTACATCAGTATTGCTGGCGCTGTGTAGTTTATAGAAACATACATCTGGCAATAAGAACCATGGAGAAGGTTGCAATGGACCATGTCTTTGTTCAATATGAGTCTAATCATTAAAATCGTATTAATATACGGTCCAAAACGATCTGAAACAGTGCAATAACAATAGTTTCTTTGTTTTCTTGTTGCCAGATGTTTTGCTACGGTGTGCCCTAATGAACATGATCCAGGAACAGCAAAGACCATGACAACACTGGGAGATGCTGTTATCGTGAAATAGACGTAGGACTGGGAAGGTTCTCCTGTTGACTTGAAGAAGATGTCTCTAATAATGATAAATTATTCAAATAATAAATGTAATAATAAAGAAATAACACAAACGGGGAAGAAAGACAAATGTGATGTTAGTAACATGTTGAAAAGGATGTTCATCTCAAAAATATGTCAGTGTACCTGTTAGAATTCTATAATGTATTCATGACAGAACTGTGATGCTGTTGTTTGTGGTTGATGGAGCTCATAAACATCTGTATAATTATATAATATATTCATGATATGACAGAACTGTGATGCTGTTGTTTGTGGTTGATGGAGCTCATAAACATCTGTATAATTATATAATATATTCATGACAGAACTGTGATGCTGTTGTTTGTGGTTGATGGAGCTCATAAACATCTGTATAATTATATAATATATTCATGATATGACAGAACTGTGATGCTGTTGTTTGTGGTTGATGGAGCTCATAAACATCTGTATAATTATATAATGTATTCATGACAGAACTGTGATGCTGTTGTTTGTGGTTGATGGAGCTCATAAACATCTGTATAATTATATAATATATTCATGATATGACAGAACTGTGATGCTGTTGTTTGTGGTTGATGGAGCTCATAAACATAAAGTCTTGAACCATTGTCTTGTTAAACTGGTTTGTATCAGGAGATGTGGTCCAGGGGGGTGTTCCATATAGGGTGCTTAGAAAAGCAGGGATTAAAGTCCATAACCTGACTTGAATGAACCCAACTAATCAGCCGCGCTTAAATTGGTTCCATAACGTTAAGTTGAAGATCATGTGATCTCACTAATTCAAGCCAGGTTCAAATAGTCTAGATAATTGCGCATGCACACTTTTCTCATAAAGCCCGTGGTGCTGGAGCGTGGATACATCAATTCACTATATGGCAAATAAGGGGAAAGAAAGAGCACCGATGTTCACCACGACTGAGCAGCGTTTGCTACTCGAGACCTGAGGAATTTAAACATATAGGCCATTTTGCCTCCACATCTGTGATGATACAATCGGCATCACACATCATTTAAATAATTTAAATCTTAGGTCACTACTCTGGACTGGCATTTCAGAATGGTTTGATTGGTTGATGCTGTGTAATGATTTCCTAGCTACACAATTCGTACAGAGCGGCAAACTGTGGCTATGCTGATATTCTCCGCATCTCCAACTGTGGACAAAAATGTTCTGCTGGCAAAAAATCCATACAGTTAGCGGCACTGTGAGCGCTTTATTGCGCCGTGTGTTATGTGCGATATGTGCGCTCATTAATCTACATATATATTCTATACCTTCCCTTGAGAATCTATACCGCTCATGCAGGTAGTTGTCAGGAAAAGCCACCGGGTCTGACCTGTCCCTGAAAGTACATTGTCTTTGAAATGTGTAAAATTATCGCTCCCTCATCCACCACGTCATCAATGAAAGGACACGCCAGGACTTTGAGGCCGACGCATTTGGTTGAGCTCCCAACTTATAGAGAGTTATGTGGCACTTAGTTTTTTTACGTTCAAATTCATGAGATTTATTATCTAAGTGCATTTGCTTTAATTTCTGGACAAATAGTGATAGTAGTAACATGAGAGTCCGATGTAATATCATAACAGACAGATAGTCATAGTGGTTACATGAGAATCTGATGTAATATCATAACATTCAGACAGATAGTGATAGTGGTTACATGAGAGTCTGATGTAATATCATAACAGACAGACAGATAGTGATAGTGGTTACATGAGAGTCCGATGTAATATCATAACAGACAGATAGTGATAGTGGTTACATGAGAATCTGATGTAATATCATAACATTCAGACAGATAGTGATAGTGGTTACATGAGGGTCCGATGTAATATCATAACATTCAGACAGATAGTGATAGTGGTTACATGAGGGTCCGATGTAATATCATAACAGACAGACAGATAGTGATAGTGGTTACATGAGGGTCTGATGTAATATCATAACATTCAGACAGATAGTGATAGTGGTTACATGAGAGTCTGATGTAATATTATAACATTCAGACAGATAGTGATAGTGGTTACATGAGGGTCTGATGTAATATCATAACATTCAGACAGATAGTGATAGTGGTCACATGAGAGTCCGATGTAATATCATAACATTCAGACAGATAGTGATAGTGGTTACATGAGAGTCTGATGTAATATTATAACATTCAGACAGATAGTGATAGTGGTTACATGAGGGTCCGATGTAATATCATAACATTCAGACAGATAGTGATAGTGGTTACATGAGAGTCCGATGTAATATCATAACATTCAGACAGATAGTGATAGTGGTTACATGAGAGTCTGATGTAATATCATAACATTCAGACAGATAGTGATAGTGGTTACATGAGCGTCTGATGTAATATCATAACATTCAGACAGATAGTGATAGTGGTTACATGAGAGTCCGATGTAATATCATAACATTCAGACAGATAGTGATAGTGGTTACATGAGAGTCCGATGTAATATCATAACATTCAGACAGATAGTGATAGTGGTTACATGAGAGTCCGATGTAATATCATAACATTCAGACAGATAGTGATAGTGGTTACATGAGGGTCCGATGTAATATCATAACATTCAGACAGATAGTGATAGTGGTTACATGAGAGTCCGATGTAATATCATAACATTCAGACAGATAGTGATAGTGGTTACATGAGAGTCTGATGTAATATCATAACATTCAGACAGATAGTGATAGTGGTCACATGAGAGTCCGATGTAATATCATAACATTCAGACAGATAGTGATAGTGGTTACATGAGAGTCCGATGTAATATCATAACATTCAGACAGAATATAGACAGATAGTGATAGTGGTTACATGAGGGTCCGATGTAATATCATAACATTCAGACAGATAGTGATAGTGGTTACATGAGAGTCCGATGTAATATCATAACATTCAGACAGATAGTGATAGTGGTTACATGAGAGTCTGATGTAATATCATAACATTCAGACAGATAGTGATAGTGGTTACATGAGCGTCTGATGTAATATCATAACATTCAGACAGATAGTGATAGTGGTTACATGAGAGTCCGATGTAATATCATAACATTCAGACAGATAGTGATAGTGGTTACATGAGAGTCTGATGTAATATCATAACATTCAGACAGATAGTGATAGTGGTTACATGAGAGTCCGATGTAATATCATAACATTCAGACAGACAGATAGTGATAGTGGTTACATGAGGGTCCGATGTAATATCATAACATTCAGACAGATAGTGATAGTGGTTACATGAGGGTCCGATGTAATATCATAACATTCAGACAGATACTGATAGTGGTCACATGAGAGTCCGATGTAATATCATAACATTCAGAAAGATAGTGATAGTGGTTACATGAGAGTCCGATGTAATATCATAACATTCAGACAGATAGTGATAGTGGTTACATGAGAGTCCGATGTAATATTATAACATTCAGACAGATAGTGATAGTGGTTACATGAGAGTCTGATGTAATATTATAACATTCAGACAGATTGTGATAGTGGTCACATGAGAGTCTGATGTAATATCATAACATTCAGACAGATAGTGATAGTGGTTACATGAGGGTCCGATGTAATATCATAACATTCAGACAGATAGTGATAGTGGTTACATGAGAGTCTGATGTAATATCGTAACATTCAGACAGATAGTGATAGTGGTTACATGAGAGTCCGATGTAATATCATAACATTCAGACAGATAGTGATAGTGGTTACATGAGAGTCTGATGTAATATCATAACCTTCAGACAGATAGTGATAGTGGTTACATGAGAGTCTGATGTAATATCATAACATTCCAAGCACAGGTGGTTGAGCTTAACCTGACAGTTAGCCTGCCCCGGACCAGATTAGTTTCCCAGCATAAGTTGCCAGGGTAACTGAGTTTGGAATTATTTTAAGTTTGGTTTATGAAACGGAATCCATCGCAAATAATTCTGACTAAGCACGATAAGCCTGGCTTGTTTTCTGATCTTGTTTTATGGAACAACCATCAGCAGGCCCTGAGTCACACTAATGGGAGGACATAGAAAATTGGCCAGTATTGCCATAGTACTGGGCTATGATTGGCCAGTATTGCCATAGTACTGGGCTATGATTGGCCAGTATTCCCATAGTACTGGGCTATGATTGGCCAGTATTGCCATAGTACTGGGCTATGATTGGCCAGTATTGCCATAGTACTGGGCTATGATTGGCCAGTATTGCCATAGTACTGGGCTATGATTGGCCAGTATTGCCATAGTACTGGGCTATGATTGGCCAGTATTGCCATAGTACTGGGCTATGATTGGCCAGCATTGCCATAGTACTGGGCTATGATTGGCCAGTATTGCCATAGTACTGGGCTATGATTGGCCAGTATTGCCATAGTACTGGGCTATGATTGGCCAGTATTCCCATAGTACTGGGCTATGATTGGCCAGTATTGCCATAGTACTGGGCTATGATCGGGCTGAGTTGGTCAGTGCTCTCAGAGAGACTGGTCTCATGATGTTCCTTCTGAGAATGTTTCACCACCATCTGTAGCTTAGCACTCAGCAAGGGAACACACAAGCACCACATGTGAAGAGAAGCTGACCAAAATATAGTGCCCTCTACAATGATGAACCCCATAGATAATAACAAAATATGTAAATTAAAGTCAAAACCAAAATAAAATCCAATGAAGACACAGATTTAAAAGCTACACTAACAGAACTGTAACACATAACACAACCAACATGGAAGACATGACACGTAACAATGAACAGCAACACTGGGTTTTTTTTTTTTTTTTTTTTTTTTTTACCAGCGGTTGGCATCCAACATTTATGGTGCATTACCGCCCCCACCTGTACTGGAGTGGGACACCATTCATATATCCTCCCCATTAACCCAGTAGCCCTCAAATATTCACACACCACCTCCAAAACTACCTTCTCCTTCCACACCCCTACCTTCTCCTGCATTCCACCCTCTCTCAACCTCTCCCTCATACGTCCTCTCCCTCATACGTCCTCTCCCTCATACGTCCTCTCCCTCATACGTCCTCTCCCTCATACGTCCTCTCCCTCATACGTCCTCTCCCTCATACGTCCTCTCCCTCATACGTCCTCTCCCTCATACGTCCTCTCCCTCATACGTCCTCTCCCTCATACGTCCTCTCCCTCATACGTCCTCTCCCTCATCGTCCTCAACCTCTCCCTCATACGTCCTCTCCCTCATACGTCCTCTCTCAACCTCTCCCTCATACGTCCTCTCTCAACCTCTTCCTCATACGTCCTCTCCCTCATACGTCCTCTCTCAACCTCTCCCTCATACGTCCTCTCTCTCTCATACTGCCCACACTTTTCCAACACATGCTCTACTGTCTCCTCAACCCCACACTGATCACACCCACCTGTTGGACGTTTCCCTATCCTATACAGAGACCCATTTAACCTGCTATGCCCTATTCTCATCCTAGTAATCCACTCTATCCACCGCCTCATTTCCTACGACTCCCACATGTATAATAAATGGCACATTTCTACCTCTCTTCCATAGCGCCCCATCATCTGCAAATAACGACGACCCAAACACATCATTAATCATAATTAAGAACAGCAAAGGGCTAATCACACTGCCTTGCGGCGTACCATTTTCCACCACGTATTTAGTTGAATAAGACCTCCCAATTCTGACTTGAACGGTTCTTCTGAACAGAAACTCTTTTATCCAGTTATATGTCCTGCCTCCAACCCCCAACCTTGTAGGCTTAATTAACAATCCCTCCTTCCACATCATGTCGTATGCTTTCTCTACGTCAAAAAATACCGCTACCACAGCCTCCTTACTTATCTGCACCTTTTACACCTCTGAGTCTAAACACACCACTACAACCATCGTTCCCCTACCCTTCCAAACCCACTCTGATTCGGTGACATCAGCCCCCTACTTTCCAGTGAAAACGTCAGTCTCTCTACAATCATACGTCCAATAATCTTACACGAATGCGACGTCAACGCTATTGGCCGATAGCTTGTAAACTTGGAAGGATCTGGCCCTGGGATGACATCACCAGGGAAGGTTGAGGTGTGTTATGTGATGTTAAGAGACTTTGCACTTTATCCCTACACCCAATCAGCAAACCCCCATCTCTCATAACTTTCACACTTCTCACTTCTCCAATTACCTCTTTAATCAACACTGTCAATCTAATTGGATTCATGCTCCCTATCCCCCCATCTCTAACAAACTTCAAAAGAACTTTAAACTCTTCATTCGCTAGATCTTTACCCATTTCAGTTCTCCCCTACCTTCATTTTCCGAACCACTACTACTTCCAGATCTCCCATTATCAATCCACAACTTTCTCTTCCTCTGAACTTCCTCCTGCATACTACCACCCCGGGCACATTTGCCCCCCGTTTTCCCCTTCTTACCTCTCCCTCTCCCCCCTGTTGTACCTTCACTATTCTCCATGCTAGCTTCGCTTACCCCTCCATTTTCCTCTTTCATCTCTGTCCCATTCACAGTACAGTCGTGCCTCACCGTCGCCACTTCTTGCATTCGTCCTGACAAGCCAGGAGATCGAATGTGGAGTGGATCCCCTGCAATTAGGTGATCAATTCGTCAACAACGAGAAAGTTCAAACACGCAGCGTGAGTCGAGCCCTACTGCCTTCCGTCAGTCAGACTGAATCTGGATCGGCTAGCCTACCCGCACCCCGGTTTCAACAGCAGAACTGAAGACAGAGGAGCAAACTTAAACACACACACTAATTAGTAATTAGAACCTGGTGTGAGTGATAACGAGACAAATGACAGCAGAACTGAAGACAGAGGAGTAAACTTAAACACACACACTAATTAGTAATTAGAACCTGGTGTGAGTGATAACGAGACAAATGACAGCAGAACTGAAGACAGAGGAGTAAACTTAAACACACACACTAAATAGTAATTAGAACCTGGTGTGAGTGATAATGAGACAAATGACAGCAGAACTGAAGACAGAGGAGTAAACTTAAACACACACACTAATTAGTAATTAGAACCTGGTGTGAGTGATAACGAGACAAATGACAGCAGAACTGAAGACAGAGGAGTAAACTTAAACACACACACTAATTAGTAATTAGAACCTGGTGTGAGTGATAACGAGACAAATGACTAGAACAGGGGAGGTGTTCATTATGGTGAAAACGGGGGAAACACGGCGTGAAAACATTCTGGCAGATGTAGAACTAAAATGTCCATCTAGTCCAGGGGTGGCCGAGCATGCGGCTCTTTGTCCGGTTTCATGCGGCTCTTACGTTCATATAGAAGTTTGTGTTTTTGTAATGTCCGTGTTCCCTTGAATTCAATAAAGGAATTTTCATCAAACACGCATGTGTCACAAACTAGGGGAGTAGTGCAGTCAAAAGCCATTTGCAGAGCCTGTTTATACGTTTGTGGTGTTTATTTTAAATACCATTTAACCCCAACACGTGACAATGAACGGAAATAAAACGACGGCACTGTAATTAGATCTAATTGCGCAGTGGTGACTTATAACAAATAGCTGCTACTCGCCACTCCAACTGTGACTTCCCTGTTTGGTGTAGTGGTTAGAGTGCTTGACTGCAGAGCCCGAGGACCCTGGTTTGATTCCCTCCACCAGATATTTTATTTTGCCCATGTGTATGATGTGGCTCTGCGGTAACACAGTAAAAAATGTGGCTCTTAGTCTCTGACTGGTTGGCCACCCCTGATCTAGTCGATATAGTCTATGTTGGTTCTCAGGGCGTTTGGAAATGAAACAAGCTTACAACTCACAGATCCACCAACATATTCCACATTGGCGGTTACAGTATGTCCTTTTCTGCATAGCCAATGCTCTTTTTTGAGATTGTGTTTAGTTCAAAATACAGTTGTCCATAGATGTCTCCAATACTTAGGTGTGCAATTCAAAGAAAATAACCCACTATAGACAGGTAGGTACTTTCAAAGGATGTTTAGTTGAAATCAGAATCTTACAAGCACTTAGATCATTCACTACCACCCATTTTTAACCTATTTTTCAACCAATCATGTTAACAAACTATATTTGTAGCAAGTCGTTCCGGTCATCTACGGTCCATGACACAAGTATTTTGTCCAACAATTCTTTATAGACTGATCATGTAACTTATAATTCACTATATCACAGTTCCAGTGGGTCTGAAGTTATAAACACTAAGTTGACTGTCCTGGTATACAGCTTGTACAATTTCAGAAATGTATGTCATGGCTTCAGAAGCTTCTGATATGCTAATTTACATAGTTTGAGTCAAAGTTTTTCAAGACCGCCTTTTTAAACTCATTGCCTCTGCTTGACATTTGGGAAAATCTAAAGAACTCAACAAATAATAGTAGACCTCCACAAGCCTGGTACATCTGAAGATACCACATTAAGCTGTACAAACAATATTACCACGTTCATCTGTACAACAATAGCAGCCCTCATAACTGGTACGGTGGTAGTGGACACCAGGAGTGTGTAATGATGAGACGTGACCAAACACAGGGAACCTATATACTCTACTAATGAGGAGATGGACACCAGGTGTGTGTAATGATGAGACATGACCAAACAAAGGGAACCTATATACTCTACTAATGAGGAGATGGACACCAGGTGTGTGTCATGATGAGACATGACCAAACACAGGGAACCTATATACTCTACTAATGAGGGAATGAACACCAGGTGTGTGTAATGATGAGACATGACCAAACACAGGGAACCTATATACTCTACTAATGAGGGAATGGACACCAGGTGTGTGTAATAATGAGACATGACCAAACACAGGGAACCTATATACTCTACTAATGAGGGAATGTACACCAGGTGTGTGTAATGATGAGACATGACCAAACACAGAGAACCTATATACTCTACGAATGAGGGAATGGACACCAGGTGTGTGTAATGATGAGACATGACCAAACACAGGGAATCTATATATGAATACTAATGAGGGAATGGACACCAGGTGTGTGTAATGATGAGACATGACCAAACACAGGGAACCTATATACTCTATTAATGAGGGAATGGACACCAGGTGTGTGTAATGATGAGACATGACCAAACACAAGGGACCTATATACTCTACTAATGAGGGAATGGGCACCAGGTGTGTGTAATGATGAGACATGACCAAACACAGGGAACCTATATACTCTACTAATGTGGGAATGGACACCAGGTGTGTGTAATGATGAGACATGACCAAACACAGGGAACCTTTATACTCTACTAATGAGGGAATGGACACCAGGTGTGTGTAAGGATGAGACATGACCAAACACAGGGAACCTATATACTCTACTAATGAGGGAATGGACACCAGGTGTGTGTAATGATGAGACATGACCAAACACAGTGAACCTATATACTCTACTAATGAGGGAATGGGCACCGGGTGTGTGTAATGATGGGACATGACCAATAACAGTGAACCTATATACTCTACTAATGAGGGAATGGACACCAGGTGTGTGTAATGATGAGACATAACCAAACACAAGGGACCTATATACTCTACTAATGAGGGAATGGACACCAGGTGTGTGTAATGATGAGACATGACCAAACACAGGGAACCTTTATACTCTACTAATGAGGGAATGGACACCAGGTGTGTGTAATGATGAGACATGACCAAACACAGAGAACCTATATACTCTACTAATGAGGGAATGGACACCAGGTGTGCGTAATGATGAGACATGACCAAACACAGGGAACCTATATACTCTACTAATGAGGGAATGGGCACCGGGTGTGTGTAATGATGAGACATGACCAAACACAGAAAGCCTATATAGGATACTAATGAGGGAATGGGCACCAGGTGTGTGTAATGATGAGACATGACCAAACACAGGGAACCTATATACTCTACTATTGTGGGAATGGGCACCATATGTGTGTAATGATGAGACATGACCAAACACAGTGAACCTATATACTCTACTAATGAGGGAATGGACACCAGGTGTGTGTAATGATCAGATATGACCAAACACAGTGAACCTATATACTCTACTAATGAGGGAATGGACACCAGGTGTGTGTAATGATGAGACATGACCAACACAGGGAACCTATATACTCTACTAATGAGGGAATGGGTACCAGGTGTGTGTAATGATGAGACATGACCAAACACAGAGAACCTATATACTCTACTAATGAAGGAATGGACACCAGATGTCTGACGAGATCAGACAATATTGTGATGGGAAGAGGAACGGTGCAGCTAGAAGGCCGGTAAAGACGAACACTGAAGCCTGCCAGCAGGTGGCGCTAGAATGGCTTCGGAGGGAGCTGTGACAATATTGCTCAGGAAGGAGACATGTTTTGTCTCTTAGACATAAACTTACTTAGTAGTTTGAAGGTTGGCTTTGAAATACATCATCAGGTACACCTCCAATTGGCTCAAATGTATGTTAAGAACTTTAATGATTTGTTGGAAAAATTACATTGACGTCCTATTTTGTTCTGCACAAAATAGATGTCCTAACGAATTTTGAGTTTCTAAAAAATGTAGTATTTATATTTCCAAAGATGGAAGCGCAAGATTGTCAAAAATGCTTCCTATTCTGTAGAATTAAGATCAGCATTTATATGAACTAAGGGGCCTAACCCAAACCCTGAAACACAGACACATACCATTATCACTTCACCAAACATTACTGTAGGCACTCTGCATTACGGTGGGTAGTGTTCTCCTGGCATCTGCCATGAACAGATTCATCCATTAGACTGACAGAAGTGTGGTTCATCACTTCAGATATCGTATTACTGCTACAGAGGCCCGGGTGGCTTTACCCCACGTCAGGTGATGCTTGGTGGCATGTTTTACACCACGTCAGGTGATGCTTGGTGGCATGTTTTACACCACGTCAGGTGATGCTTGGTGGCATGTTTTACACCACGTCAGGGGATGCTTGGTGGCATGTTTTACCCCACGTCAGGTGATGCTTGGTGGCATGTTTTACACCACGTCAGGTGATGCTTGGTGACATGTTTTACACCACTTCAGGTGATGCTTGGTGGCATGTTTTACACCACTTCAGGTGATGCTTGGTGGCATGTTTTAAACCACGTCAGGTGATGCTTGGTGGCATGTTTTACACCACGTCAGGTGATGCTTGGTGGCATGTTTTACACCACGTCAGGGGATGCTTGGTGGCATGTTTTACACCACGTCAGGTGATGTTTGGTGGCATGTTTTACACCACGTCAGGTGATGCTTGGTGGCATGTTTTACACCACGTCAGGTAATGCTTGGTGGCATGTTTTACACCACGTCAGGTGATGCTTGGTGGCATGTTTTACACCACTTCAGGTGATGCTTGGTGGCATGTTTTACCCCACGTCAGGTGATGCTTGGTGGCATGTTTTACACCACGTCAGGTGATGCTTGGTGACATGTTTTACACCACTTCAGGTGATGCTTGGTGGCATGTTTTACCCCACGTCAGGTGATGCTTGGTGGCATGTTTTACACCACTTCAGGTGATGCTTGGTGGCATGTTTTACCCCACGTCAGGTGATGCTTGGTGGCATGTTTTACACCACTTCAGGTGATGCTTGGTGGCATGTTTTACACCACTTCAGGTGATGCTTGGTGGCATGTTTTACCCCACGTCAGGTGATGCTTGGTGGCATGTTTTACCCCACGTCAGGTGATGCTTGGTGGCATGTTTTACACCACGTCAGGTGATGCTTGGTGGCATGTTTTACACCACTTCAGGGATGCTTGGTGGCATGTTTTACCCCACGTCAGGTGATACTTGGTGGCATGTTTTACACCACTTCAGGTGATGCTTGGCGGCATGTTTTACCCCACGTCAGGTGATGCTTGGTGGCATGTTTTACACGACTTCAGGTGATGCTTGGTGGCATGTTTTACCCCACCTCAGGTGATGCTTGGCATTGCGTATGTAGATGTGAGGCTTGTGTACATCTGCTCGGCCATGGAAAGCCACTTAGACAAGCTCACGTCAACACAGTTCTTTTGCTAATGTTGCATCCAGAGGCTGTCTGGACCTCTGTGGTGAGTGATGCAATAGGTGATGGCCCATTTAAACATGCTACACCATTTAGCACTCAGTGACCCCGATCTGTGAGTTTGCATGGTTCAGCTGTTTTTGCTCTGAGACGTTTTCACGCTTCCTTCACAATAATAGCACTTGCAGTTGACCGGGGCAGATATAGTAGGTGACATTCTATGACAGTGCCATGTTTCAAGTCACTGAGCTCTTCAGTACGACCCACTGTACTGCCGATGTGTGTTCTGGAGATATTATGGCTATGAGCTAGATTTTATGAATTGATTAATTAATAGGGGTGCCCACATAGTCATATTGGGTATATACGTCAACATTTTGCAATGCCCTGTAGACAGCGCTCTATTAGAGACAATTTACTTTTACTAACTCCAAACTCTGCTACAACTATTTAGGGAAGTAGCAGTCAGCTCAACAGATACCTGGATCTCATCCCTGTTGAGTTGTTGTGGGAGCAGCTTGACTGCATGGTACATAAGAAGTGCCCATCAATCCAATCCAATCCAATGGGAGGGCCTTCAGGAAGGATATGCTGATATCTCTTCAGATTACCTAACAAGTTGTCTACTAGACAGCCAAGGCAAGACTGTAATGCTGATATCTCTTCAGATTACCTTAACATGTTGTCTACTAGACAGCCAAGGCAATGCTGCAAACGGAGGCTTTACCTTTCCATTCTTCAAACTGTATATTAACCAGTGGCATTCCTTATTGTCTATCAAATAAACCGAGACAACACATATCCTGACACAACCATGGGTTTTTTTTTAACGGTAGAGTGATACCCTGACATGGGGTTTTATTTAACGGTAGAGTGATACCCTGACATGGGGTTTTATTTAACAGTAGTGTGATACCCTGACATGGGGTTCTATTTAACGGTAGAGTGATACCCTGACATGGGGTTTTATTTAACAGTAGTGTGATACCCTGACATGGGGTTTTATTTAACGGTAGAGTGATACCCTGACATGGGGTTTTATTTAACAGTAGTGTGATACCCTGACATGGGGTTTTATTTAACGGTAGAGTGATACCCTGACATGGGGTTTTATTTAACGGTAGAGTGATACCCTGACATGGGGTTTTATTTAACGGTAGAGTGATACCCTGACATGGGGTTTTATTTAACAGTAGAGTGATACCCTGACATGGGGTTTTATTTAACAGTAGAGTGATACCCTGACATGGGGTTTTATTTAACAGTAGTGTGATACCCTGACATGGGGTTTTATTTAACGGTAGAGTGATACCCTGACATGGGGTTTTATTTAACGGTAGAGTGATACCCTGACATGGGGTTTTATTTAACAGTAGAGTGATACCCTGACATGGGGTTTTATTTAACGGTAGAGTGATACCCTGACATGGGGTTTTATTTAACAGCAGAGTGATACCCTGACATGGGGTTTTATTTAACAGTAGAGTGATACCCTGACATGGGGTTTTATTTAACGGTAGAGTGATACCCTGACATGGGGTTCTATTTAACGGTAGAGTGATACCCTGACATGGGGTTTTATTTAACGGTAGAGTGATACCCTGACATGGGGTTTTATTTAACGGTAGAGTGATACCCTGACATGGGGTTTTATTTAACAGTAGAGTGATACCCTGACATGGGGTTTTATTTAACAGTAGAGTGATACCCTGACATGGGGTTTTATTTAACAGTAGAGTGATACCCTGACATGGGGTTTTATTTAACAGTAGAGTGATACCCTGACATGGGTTTTATTTAACGGTAGAGTGATACCCTGACATGGGGTTTTATTTAACAGTAGTGTGATACCCTGACATGGGGTTTTATTTAACGGTAGAGTGATACCCTGACATGGGGTTTTATTTAACAGTAGTGTGATACCCTGACATGGGGTTTTATTTAACAGTAGAGTGATACCCTGACATGGGGTTTTATTTAACAGTAGAGTGATACCCTGACATGGGGTTTTATTTAACGGTAGAGTGATACCCTGACATGGGGTTTTATTTAACGGTAGAGTGATACCCTGACATGGGGTTTTATTTAACAGTAGAGTGATACCCTGACATGGGGTTTTATTTAACAGTGGAGTGTCTGTAATTAACTTAAGTCTTTCCCCTCAGCTTCTAACTGGTGCTCATGCACTTGACATCACATAGTAGGAGAGTAACTGTAACTTCATTACTGCTCTGTTACAGTGCGTCACAAGGCACCTAGCTAAGTGTCTGCACAGAACTCAGCCTTGGGCCAGCCTTGTCAGTCCATTTGCAGGCTTTTACAGCATGGCCACTCTCTGACTGGATCAATAATAGAGGTAAACATGCATATAACCGTTGGCAGTGCATCTATTCCAGGAATGAGAAGCTCTATTAAAGTGAGTCAGCACAGTTTGTCTCTTCTGCACTCCTCCCAGCTTCATGGCTGAGGTTAAGGCTCTGCATGAGCCATTTATCAGTTCTAATATCAAGCTGAAGTTATTTGTGCGAAATTATTTTAATGTATCAAACCAATGACCTGACCATGCAAGTGCCATTTTATTCCAGCAAAGCTACAAAGCGCAAATGTGTTTGTTTGTGTGTGTGGAAACTTGCATGCTTGGGACAAGGATAAAGAAAACCAGGAGAAATCCTGTACCGTTTACATAAATCAATACACCAATCAATCAAATGTATTTTATAAATCCCTTTATACAACAAAGTTGTCACAAAGTGCTTTTACAAACACCCAGCCTGAAACCTGACAGAGAAACCACACGTCAACAAGTTGATAGACAGCGGCTAAGAAAATGTTTGTTGGCAGGTCCTTCAGCTCGGGTCTAAGATGATTATTTGTGTCTTTATGCAACAGGAAAAAATAGAAATCATTTAAAATTGTTTTTTGATCACTAAGTGATCCGGCAATCAACCCCATTTCTTTTCAATTCAATTTACCACTAGACAGCGTGAACATCATCAGAAATAGTTGCTGTAGTCAGGCCATTATTAAGGAACCACAACATATCTGTTGTGTCCAGTTGACCTTCCCATGAACATATATAGCTAAAAAATGACCCATGACCCACTGTCCTCATTTATGCCATTAAGTGGCAAAGGAACATTTCAACAAGCCAACCATTTCACAATCACATTTTGTATAACGGTATAAATAAAACGTAGATAAATATGTGGTTGTATAACGGTAGATAAATAAAACGTAGATAAATACGTGGTTGTATAACGGTATATAAATAAAACGTAGATAAATATGTGGTTGTATAACGGTATATAAATAAAACGTAGATAAATATGTGGTTGTATAACGGTATATAAATAAAACGTAGATAAATATGTGGTTGTATAACGGTATATGAATAAAACGTAGATAAATACGTGGGTGTATAAACGTATATAAATAAAACGTAGAAAAAATATGTGGGTGTATAATGGTATATAAATAAAACGTAGATAAATACGTGGGTGTATAAACGTATATAAATAAAACGTAGAAAAAATATGTGGGTGTATAACGGTATATAAATAAAACGTAGATAAATATGTGGTTGTGTAACGGTATATAAATAAAACCTATATAAATATGTGGGTGTATAACGGTATATAAATAAAACGTAGATAAATACGTGGTTGTATAAACGTATATAAATAAAACGTAGAAAAAATATGTGGGTGTATAACGGTATATAAATAAAACATAGATAAATATGTGGTTGTATAACGGTATATAAATAAAACGTAGATAAATATGTGGTTGTATAACGGTATATAAATAAAACCTAGATAAATATGTGGGTGTATAACGGTATATAAATAAAACCTATATAAATATGTGGGTGTATAACGGTATATAAATAAAACGTAGATAAATATGTGGTTGTATAATGGTATATAAATAAAACCTATATAAAAATGTGGGTGTATAACGGTATATAAATAAAACGTAGATAAATATGTGGTTGTATAACGGTATATAAATAAAACCTATATAAATATGTGGGTGTATAACGGTATATAAATAAAACGTAGATAAATATGTGGTTGTATAACAGTATATAAATAAAACCTATCTAAATATGTGGGTGTTCCTGTAATGTCTATTGTGATACCTTCCATGGTGGGTGGGTTACATGTGCTCTGCTTCCTCTGGTGAGCTGGTGAAACATCTGATTCCTGGAGATGATGGGAGGAGAGAAGCAGGCAAAACACAAATATGCACGTTTACTGCAGCTCTTTCAAAGATGTCAAGAATCAATGGTAACTCGGTCAGACTTTCCTCCATAAGCAAACCTGGCCTCTAAGGAAATACTAGAAGATGAGGAAGTCTGTTTGACTGTAGTGTTACACAACGTCATGGTTAAAAATCATGGTCCAGAAACCACTAGAAGAATTCTCATCATGCTTTAAATGTTTAAAACCAATAGCATACAATTATCTCTTTTAGATCAAGATCTCTAAAACGGTTTCAACAAAAGACAACGGTATTTGTATGTGCTGTATATTACTCAAAAATAAAGTAACACACAAAAATAAAAACAACAGCAAAACAGAGAGCCCTGTTGTCTGAGAGCCCTCAAACTCAAATTAACTCATAGTCCTTTAATGCTCTTCATGTAAACCATGAAAGATTAAAGAATATACACAATTACCAAAATCACAATGTGCTATTACATTAACTGATGCATTTCCATTTGAGGCTAAACACACAGCCAGTGAACATTGTTTTGTTACACGTAAAATAGATATTTCTTGAGTTCTGATATTTGTTGTATTTATATAATTTTTATTAATTTACTTACATTACTCATACTGCTGCTGGTTGTCCGCATTTCATCTGCTTCTAGAATTAAAGAAAATAATATATGTACACTGAAGAAAGAAAGTATATGATCCCCTGCTGATTTTGTACATTTGCCCATTAGGTGAACTCTCTTTAAAAGGAAGCTCCTAATCTCAGTTTGTTACCCTTATAAAGACACCTGTCCACAGAAACAATCAATCAGATTCCAAACTCTCCACCATGGCCAAGACCAAAGAGCTGTCCAAGGATGTCAGGGACAAGATTGTAGACCTAAATAAGGCTGGAATGGGCTACAAGACCATCGCCAAAACAACTTGGTGAGAAGGTGACAACAGTTGGTGTGTCTATAGGCAAATGGAAGAAACACAAAACAACTGTCAATCTCCCGTTGGCATCAACTCAACTTGCCGTGTTTGGAGAAGGAAGAATTCTGCCTATGACCCCAAGAACACCATCCCCACTGTCAAACATGGAGGTGGAAACATTATGCTTTGGGGGTGTTTTTCTTCTAAGGTGACAAGAAAACTACACCAAATCAAATGGGCGATGGATGGGGCCATGTATCGTCAAATCTTGGGTAAAAACCTCCTTCCCTCAGCCAGGGGATTGAAAATGGGTCATGGATGGGTATTCCAGCATGACAATGACACAACACACGGCCAAGGCAACAAAGGAGTGGCCAAGAAGAAGCACATTAAGGTCCTGGAGTGACCTAGCCAGTCTGCAGACCGTAATCCCATAGAATGTCTGTAGAGTGAGCTGAAGGAAAACGTCTGACCTCTGTGATTGAACCAAACCTGGTGGCCAACTACAAGAAATGTCTGACCTCTGTCATTGAACCAAACCTGGTGGCCAACTACAAGAAATGACTGATCTCTGTGAATGAACCAAACCTGGTGGACAACTACAAGGAATGACTGACCTCTGTGAATGAACCAATCCTGGTGGCCATGTCACAACCTGATCTGTCTCACCTGGCGTGTCATTGTCTCCACCCCTTTCCACCAGGTGATCCCCATGTACTGATTGTCCCCTGGGCTTTATATGTCAGCTTTTCCTGTTACCTGTTGCCAGATCGTTTGTCCTGTACACTCGTTTCCAGCGTTACCTCCCAGTGTTTTCCCAGTGACCTGCCTGTGCTTTATCGTCCTTGTGACCAGTTTCCGTCCTGACTACGAACCTGCCTACTCCCGGTAACCGAACCCAGCCTGTCCCCGACTACGGATCTGCCTAACCCCGTGTATGAGCCATTGCCTGTCCCCGACTACGGATCTGCCTATCCCCTTAATAAATTATTGGATTGTTACCTGGTCTCCGCCTCCGTGTCTGCGCTTGGGTCCTTTACTCTGGTCGTGATAGGCCAACTACAAGAAACATCTGACCTCTGGGATTGAACCAAACCTGGTGGCCAACTACAAGAAACGTCTGACCTTTGTGATTGAACCAAACCTGGTGGCCGACTACAAGCAACGTCTGACCTCTGGGATTGAACCAAACCTGGTGGCCAACTACAAGAAACATCTGATCTCTGTGATTGAACCAACCCAGGTGGCCAACTACAAGAAACGTCTGACATCTGTGAATGAACCAAACCTGGTGGCCAACTACAAGAAACGTCTGACCTCTGTGAATGAACCAAACCTGGTGGACAACTACAAGAAACGTCGTCTGACTTCTGTGATTGAACCAAACCTGGTGGACAACTACAAGAAATGACTGACCTCTGTGAATGAACCAAACCTGGTGGCCAACTACAAGAAACGTCTGACCTCTGGGATTGAACCAAACCTGGTGGACAACTACAAGAAACGTCGTCTGACTTCTGTGATTGAACCAAACCTGGTGGACAACTACAAGAAACGTCTGACCTCTGTGAATGAACCAAACCTGGTGGACAACTACAAGAAACGTCTGACCTCTGTGATTGAACCAAACCTGGTGGCCAACTACAAGAAACGACTGACCTCTGTGATTGAACCAAACATGGTGGCAAACTACTACAAATGTCTGACCTCTGTGATTGAACCAAACCTGGTGGACAACTCCAAGAAACGATTGACCTCTGTGAATGAACCAAACCTGGTTGTCACGACTCGTCGGGTGTAGTGTGGATGAAGCCAGGTGCAGAGCCAATGTATCCGTTTGGGTCAGGTTTATTTAAAGACGCAAACTCAAAACAAACCGTAAACGGCGACAAAAACACGTACTGGTCGAATGAAAGGAAAATGCGCATATAGCGACTTAAAACAAGCACCTTCAAACAACAATTCTAACGTGTTACAAAAACACTCACCTCTACAAACAATGTGACATGTAACAATGCGAAGCAATGAGTGCACTGCTCGCGACCCTCTTATATCCCATAGATTAAAAGTGCAAACAGCCGTGAGACAAACGTAAACACGGAAGTGAAACAAGGAAGTGCATCACCGAAATGTAAGTGTAGCAACGCCACCACACCAATCGTGACAGTATCCCCCACTAAAAGGCTAGCTCCCCAGATAGCCGAACGGAAACACAAAACCAAAACAAGGGAGCAACAGGGAGAGAACCCGCAGTCAAACCCAAAAGGGTCAGTCCAGGACCGCAGGTCCAGCCCTGAAAAGGCCTCGGTGGCTGAGAGGCCGCCATCTAGTGCGGCAGAGAGACCGCCATCTAGTGCGGCTGAGAGTCCGCCATCTTGTGCGGCTCAGAGTCCGCCGTCTTGTGCGGCCCAGAGTCCGCCGTCTTGTGCGGCTCAGAGTCCGCCGTCGTGTGCAGCTCAGAGTCCGCCGTCGTGGGCGACGTGGTGGCGGAGGCCATCGTGGGCGCCGTCGTGGCGGCGGCCATCGGGGCGCAGTCGTGGCGGCGGCCATCGTGGGCGGTGTCGTGGCGGCGGCCATCGTGAGCGTAGTCGTGGCGGCGGCCATCGTGAGCGTAGTCGTGGCGGCGGCCATCGTGAGCGTAGTCGTGGCGGCGGCCATCGTGAGCGTAGTCGTGGCGGCGGCCATCGTGAGCGTAGTCGTGGCGGCGGCCATCGTGAGCGTAGTCGTGGGCGGCGGCCATCGTGAGCGTAGTCGTGGCGGCGGCCATCGTGAGCGTAGTCGTGGCGGCGGCCATCGTGAGCGTAGTCGTGGCGGCGGCCATCGGGAGCGTAGTCGTGGCGGCGGCCATCGTGAGCGTAGTCGTGGCGGCGGCCATCGTGAGCGTAGTCGTGGCGGCGGCCATCGTGAGCGTAGTCGTGGCGCGGCCTTCGTGGTCGGCGATGCGGCAGCCATTGTGGGCGGCGATGCGGCAGCCGTTGTGGCGGCGTCGGCAGCCATTGTGGGCGGCGATGCGGCAGCCAGTGTGGGCGGCGATGCGGCAGCCATTGTGGGCGGCCATTGTGCGGCAGCCATTGTGGGCGGCGATGCGGCAGCCATTGTGGGCGGCGATGCGGCAGCCATTGTGGGCGGCGATGCGGCAGCCATTGTGGGCGGCGATGCGGCAGCCAGTGTGGGCGGCGATGCGGCAGCCATTGTGGGCGGCGATGCAACAGCCATCTTGAGCGCTGGCGGCACGGCGGGAGCCATCGTGGACGCTGGCGTGACGGCGGCAGCCATCTTGGGCGCTGGCGGGACGACGGTAGCCATCTTGGACGCTGGCGTGACGGCGGGAGCCATCGTGGGCGCTGGCGTGACGGCAACAGCCATCTTGAGCGCCGGCGGGACGACGGCAGCCATCTTGAGCGCTGGCGTGGCGGCAACAGCCATCTTGAGCGCTGGCGGCACGGCGGGAGCCATCGTGGACGCTGGCGTGACGGCGGCAGCCATCTTGGGCGCTGGCGGGACGACGGTAGCCATCTTGGACGCTGGCGTGACGGCGGGAGCCATCGTGGGCGCTGGCGTGACGGCAACAGCCATCTTGAGCGCCGTGCGGGGGCCACGACGGCAGCCATCTTGAGCGCTGGCGTGCCGGCAACAGCCATCTTGGGCGCTGGCGGGACGGCGGGAGCCATCGTGGACGCTGGCGTGACGGCGGCAGCCATCTTGGGCGCTGGCGGGGCGGCGGTAGCCATCTTGGGCGCTGGCGGGACGGCGGGAGCCATCGTGGACGCTGGCGTGACGGCGGGAGCCATCGTGGGCGCTGGCGTGACGGCAACAGCCATCTTGAGCGCCGGCGGGGCGGCGGCAGCCATCTTGAGCGCTGGCGTGGCGGCAACAGCCATCTTGAGCGCTGGCGGCACGGCAGGAGCCATCGTGGACGCTGGCGTGACGGCGGCAGCCATCTTGGGCGCTGGCGGGACGACGGTAGCCATCTTGGACGCTGGCGTGACGGCGGGAGCCATCGTGGGCGCTGGCGTGACGGCAACAGCCATCTTGAGCGCCGGCGGGACGACGGCAGCCATCTTGAGCGCTGGCGTGCCGGCAACAGCCATCTTGAGCGCTGGCGGGACGGCGGGAGCCATCGTGGGCGCTGGCGTGACGGCGGCAGCCATCTTGGGCGCTGGCGGGACGACGGTAGCCATCTTGGGCGCTGGCGGGACGGCGGGAGCCATCGTGGGCGCCGGCGTGACGGCGGGAGCCATCGTGGCGCTGGCGTGACGGCAACAGCCATCTTGAGCGCCGGCGGGACGACGGCAGCCATCTTGAGCGCTGGCGTGACGGCAGCAGCCATCTTGGGCGCTGGCGGGACGGCAACAGCCATCTTGAGCGCTGGCGGGACGACGGTAGCCATCTTGGGCGCTGGCGGGACGGCAGGAACCATCGTGAACGCTGGCGTGACGGCGACCATCTCAGGCGCAAGCGTGGTGGCGACCATCTCAGGCGCTGGCTCCTGTAAATCCAGCCATGTCCTCCACCACGTCCTAATAACAGCCGAGGGCTGATCATCCAACCCCTCCGGGGGTTTTTCTGTCCCTGACGTCGGTGGCCGAAAAGGGTCTTCCCACTGCGGGGTTTGTGGCTGTAGCTCCAGCCATGTCCTCCACCACGTCCTAATAACAGCTGAGGGCTGTTCATCCAACCCCTCCGGGGGTTTTCTGTCCCTGTCGTCGGCGGCAGAAAAGGGTCTTCCCACGGCGGGGGTAGTGGCTGTAGCTCCAGGGGTTTCCCTCCCCCTGTCTGCAGCCCCGGAGCAGTGGGGGCCGTTCCTGCAGCACCAGGACCGTGGGTGCTCTCTCCGCGGTCCTGATAGCTGCATCGGTGGCTCATACCCGAAGTAAGCACGGAGGCGCCTATACTCCTCTTCGGGCGTCTCCGGCTTACCCCAGTCCCACTGCTCCGTGGTGCGACGGTGAGCTTCATCCTTCGGGGCGCTATAGCTTGCCCCCGAGGAATCCACTCACCGTCTGCTGGCTCCGCTGACTTCTTTGTGGGCTTCGCATTCTGTCACGACTCGTCGGGTGTAGTGTGGATGAAGCCAGGTGCAGAGCCAATGTATCCGTTTGGGTCAGGTTTATTTAAAGACGCAAACTCAAAACAAACCGTAAACGGTGACAAAAACACGTACTGGTCGAATGAAAGGAAAATGCGCATATAGCGACTTAAAACAAGCACCTTCAAACAACAATTCTAACGTGTTACAAAAACACTCACCTCTACAAACAATGTGACATGTAACAATGCGAAGCAATGAGTGCACTGCTCGCGACCCTCTTATATCCCATAGATTAAAAGTGCAAACAGCCGTGAGACAAACGTAAACACGGAAGTGAAACAAGGAAGTGCATCACCGAAATGTAAGTGTAGCAACGCCACCACACCAATCGTGACACTGGTGGACAACTTCAAGAAATGACTGACGTCTGTGAATGAACCAAACCAGGTGGACAACTACAAGAAACGTCGTCTGACCTCTGTGATTGAACCAAACCTGGTGGACAACTACAAGAAACGACTGACCTCTGTGAATGAACCAAACCTGGTGGACAACTACAAGAAAAGTCTGACCTCTGTGTTTGAACCAAACCTGGTAGCCAACTACTAGAAATGTCTGA
>CM055739.1:20070283-20240564 GCA_029465975.1 Dallia pectoralis
CAACTACAAGAAACGTCTGACCTCTGCGATTGAACCAAACCTGGTGGTCAACTACAAGAAACGTCTGAACTCTGTGATTGAACCAAGCCTGGTGGACAACTACAAGAAATGACTGAACTCTGTGATTGAACCAAGCCTGGTAGACAACTACACGTCTGACCTCTGTGATTGAACCAAACCTGGTGGCCAACTACAAGAAACGTCTGACCTCTGCGATTGGACCAAACCTGGTGGCCAACTACAAGAAACGTCTGACCTCTGCGATTGAACCAAACCTGGTGGTCAACTACAAGAAATGACTGACCTCAGTGAATGAACCAAACCTTGTGGCCAACTACAAGAAACGTCTGAACTCTGTGATTGAACCAAGCCTGGTGGACAACTACAAGAAATGACTGAACTCTGTGATTGAACCAAGCCTGGTAGACAACTACAAGAAACGTCTGACCTCTGTGATTGAACCAAACCTGGTGGCCAACTACAAGAAACGTCTGACCTCTGTGTTTGAACCAAACCTGGTGGACAACTACTAGAAATGTCTGACCTCTGTGATTGAACCAAACCTGGTGGCCAACTACAAGAAACGACTGACCTCTGTGAATGAACCAAACCTGGTGGACAACTACAAGAAACGTCTGACCTCTGCGATTGAACCAAACCTGGTGGACAACTACAAGAAATGACTGAACTCTGTGAATGAACCAAACCTTGTGGCTAACTACAAGAAATGTCTGAACTCTGTGATTGAAGCAAGCCTGGTGGACAACTACAAGAAATGACTGACCTCTGTGAATGAACCAAACCTGGTGGCCAACTACAAGAAACGTCTGACCTCTGTGATTGAACCAAACCTGGTGGCCAACTACAAGAAATGACTGACCTCTGTGAATGAACCAAACCTGGTGGCCAACTACAAGAAACGTCTGAACTCTGTGATTGAACCAAACCTGGTGGACAACTACAAGAAATGACTGACCTCTGTGAATGAACCAAACCTGGTGGCCAACTACAAGAAACGTCTGACCTCTGTGATTGAACCAAACCTGGTGGCCAACTACAAGAAACGTCTGACCTCTGTGATTGAACCAAACCTGGTGGCCAACTACAAGAAACGTCTGACCTTTGGGATTGAACCAAACCTGGTGGCCAACTACAAGAAACGTTTGACCTCTGTGTTTGAACCAAACTTGGTGGCCAACTACAAGAAACGTCTGACCTCTGTGATTGAACCAAACCTGGTGGCCAACTACAAGAAACGTCTGACCTCTGTGATTGCTAAGGGTTTTGCCACCAAGTACTAAGTCATATTTTGCAAAAGGGTAAAGTGTAAAATGCTAATCAATTCATAACTTCTTTGAAATGCGTTATTCTGGAATTCCTTGTGTTTTTTCTGTCTCTCACTGATCAAATAAACATACCATTATACTTTCCTCAGTCACACTATATGTCTTAGGTATCTGTCATGGATTGCTGTCACGTCGGTTTGTGGGTTTTGATTTGAAGTTTGGATTAAAAACCTTTTTGTATCTCATCAACTCCTCAAACAAAACATTAATTGTCCTTATGTGCTTCAAAACACCAACATATCTAAATGTTGAAATCTGTTTAAAAACACCCAATGAGTGTACCTTATATATATTTACACATAACTGCATATACTTGAAAAACATTTAGTGCAATTATAGTTTTTTCTGTCTCTGAGACAGTCTCATTTATATGACATAACAGGCTGATAGTTACCGTGGAGCTAATTACCTACTATAGCAAGATAATGACTAAATGCACAGCTCCAAACTTCGCAAGAACTAATAAAAGAATCCAGTCAGCAGGAGGACAATATCATTTATATGGCATGGCTTTATATGCCACACAGTGCCATCTGAACACAGGCTTACTGAGTGATATTTGCAGATAATGGGTCTCTGTACACTTATGTAGATATTCCCAAATAAGTCAGACGATACCTGCTACATTAGTCATTCACATCATTCGCAATGTCTACACTGTGTACACTTACCAAGGATTATTAGGAACACCATACTAATACTGTGTTTGACCCCCTTTCACATTCAGAACTGCTTTAATTCTACGTGGCATTGATTCAACAAGGTGCTGAAAGCATTCTTTAGAAATGTTATTGATAGGATAGCATCTTGCAGTTGATGAAGATTTGTGGGATGCACATCCAGGGCACGAAGCTCCCGTTCCACCACATCCCAAAGATGCTGTTGTAGCCCTTTCCACACCATTCTTTGTAAACCCTAGAAACAACCACGCCACGCTCAAAATTGCTTAAATCACCTTTCTTTCCCATTCTGACCTTCAGTTTGGAGTTCAGGAGATTGTCTTGACCAGGACCACACTCCTAAATGCATTGAAGCAACTGCCATGTGATTGGTTGCTTAGATAATTGCATTAATGAGAAGTTGAACAAGTGTTCCTAATAATCCTTTAAGTGTATATCTGACCAATGTATATCCGACCAATGTATATCTGACCAATGTATATCTGACCAATGTCAACACTGTATATCTGACCAATGTCTACACTGTATATCTGACCAATGTCTACACTGTATATCTGACCAATGTCTACACTGTATCTGACCAATGTATATCCGACCAATGTATATCCGACCAATGTATATCTGACCAATGTATATCTGACCAATGTCAACACTGTATATCTGACCAATGTCTACACTGTATATCTGACCAATGTCTACACTGTATATCTGACCAATGTCTACACTGTATCTGACCAATGTATATCCGACCAATGTATATCTGACCAATGTCAACACTGTATATCTGACCAATGTCTACACTGTATATCTGACCAATGTCTACACTGTATTTATGACCACTGTATATCTGACTGATGTCTACACTGTATTTATGACCACTGTATATCTGACCAATGTCAACACTGTATATCTGACCAATGTCTACACTGTATATCTGACCAATGTCTACACTGTATATCTGACCAATGTCTACACTGTATATCTGACCAATGTCTACACTGTATATCTGACCAATGTATATCTGACCAATGTCAACACTGTATATCTGACTAATGTCTACTCTGTACATCTGACAAATGTCTACACTGTATATCTGACCAATGTCTACACTGTATATCTGACCAATGTATATCTGACTAATGTCTACACAGTATATCTGACCACTGCATATCTGACCAATGTCTACACTGTATATCTGACCAATGTCTACACTGTATCTGACCACTGCATATCTGACTGACGTCTACACTGTATATCTGACCACTGCCTACACTGTATATCTGACCACTGTATATCTGACCAATGTCTACACTGTATATCTGACCACTGTCTACACTGTATATCTGACCAATGTATATCTGACCAATGTCTACACTGCATATCTGACCAATGTCTACACTGTATATCTGACCACTGTATATCTGACCAATGTCTACACTGCATATCTGACCACTGTATATCTGACCAATGTCTACACTGCATATCTGACCAATGTCTACACAGTATATCTGAGCAATGTCTACACTGTATATCTGACCACTGTATATCTGAGCAATGTCTACACTGTATATCCGACCACTGTATATTTGAGCAATGTCTACCCTGTATATCTGAGCAATGTCTACACTGTATTTATGACCAATGTCTACACTGTATTTATGACCAATGTCTACACTGTATTTATGACCAATGTCTACACTGTATATCTGACCACTGTATATCTGAGCAATGTCTACACTGTATATCAGACCACTGTATATCTGAGCAATGTCTACACTGTATATCTGAGCAATGTCTACACTGTAAATCTGACCAATGCCTACACTGTATATCTGAGCAATGACTACACTGTATATCTAACCACTGTATATCTGACCAATGTCTACACTGTATATCTGACCAATGTCTACACTGTATATCTGACCACTGTATATCTGACCAATGTCTACACTGCATATCTGACAAATGTCTACACTGTATCTGACCACTGTATATCTGACCAATGTCTACACCGTATCTGACAATGTATATCTGACCAATGTCTACACTGTATATCTGACCAATGTCTGCACTGTATATCTGAGCAATGTCTACACTGTATATCTGACCACTGTATATCTGAACAATGTCTACACTGTATATCTGACCAATGTCTACACTGTATATCTTACCACTGTATATCTGAACAATGTCTACACTGTATATCTGACCAATGTCTACACTGTATATCTGACCACTGTATATCTGAACAATGTCTACACTGTATATCTGATATCTGAGCAATGTCTACACTGTACACTGTATGTATATCTGAGCAATGTCTAATGTCTGACACTGTATATCTGACCACTGTATATCTGTATATCTGACCAATGTCTACACTGTATATCTGACCAATGTCTATATCTGACCACTGTATATCAATGTCTACACTGTATATCTGACCACTGTATATCTGACCAATGTCTACACCGCTGTATATCTGAGCAATATCTGAGCAATGTCTACACTGTATATTTGATCTGAAATGTCTACACTGTATATCTGACCAATGTCTACACTGTATATCTGACCAATGTCTACACTGTATATCTGACCACTGTATATCTGACCAATGTCTACACTGTATATCTGACCAATGTCTACACTGTATATCTGACCACTGTATATCTGACCAATGTCTACACTGTATATCTGACCACACTGTATATCTGACCAATGTCTACACTGTATATCTGACCAATGTCTACACTGTATATCTGACCAATGTCTACACTGTATATCTGACCACTGTATATCTGACCAATGTCTACACTGTATATCTGACCAATGTCTACACTGTATATCTGACCAATGTCTACACTGTATATCTGACCACTGTATATCTGAACAATGTCTACACTGTATATCTGACCAATGTCTACACTGTATATCTGACCACTGTATATCTGACCAATGTCTACACTGTATATCTGACCAATGTCTACACTGTATATCTGACCAATGTCTACACTGTATATCTGATATCCAATGTCTACACTGTGTCTATATCTGACACAATGTCTACACTGTATGTCTACACTGTATATCTGACCAATGTCTACACTGTATATCTGACTGTATATCTGAACAATGTCTGTATATCTGAACAATGTCTACACTGTATTTCTGACCACTCTGACCAATGTCTGTATATCTGACCAATGTCTACACTGTATATCTGATATCAATGTCTACACTGTATCTGATCTGACCAATGTCTACACTGTATCTGACCACTGTATATCTGACAATGTCTGTATCTGACCAATGTCTACACTGTATATCTGAACAATGTCTACCCTGTATATCTGACCAATGTCTACACTGTATATCTGACCATGTATATCTGACACTGTATATCTGACCAATGTCTGTATATCTGACCAATGTCTACACTGTATATCTGACCACTGTCTACACTGTATATCTGACCAATATCTGAACAATGTCTACACTGTATATCTGACCAACCACTGTCTGACCACTGTATATCTGACCAATGTCTATATCTGACCACTGTATATCTGACCAATGTCTACACTGTATATCTGACCAATGTCTACACTGTATATCTGACCAATGTCTACACTGTATATCTGACCACTGTATATCTGACCAATGTCTACACTGTATATCTGACCAATGTCTACACTGTATATCTGACCACACTGTCTGACCACTGTATATCTGACCACTGTATATCTGACCAATGTCTCTACACTGTATATCTGACCACTGTATATCTGACCAATGTCTACACTGTATATCTGACCAATGTCTACACTGTATATCTGACCAATGTCTACACTGTATATCTGACCACTGTCTACACTGTATATCTGACCAATGTCTACACTGTATATCTGACCACTGTATATCTGACCAATGTCAACTGTATATCTGACAATGTCTGTATATCTGAACAATGTCTACACTGTATATTCTGAACAATGTCTACACTGTACTGTGAATCTGACCAATGTCTACACTGTATATCTGAACAATGTCTACACTGTATTTCTGACCACTGTAATCTGACCAATGTCTACACTGTATATCAGACCACTGTATATCTGACCAATGTCTACACTGTATATCTGACCAATGTCTACACTGTATATCTGACGAATGTCTACACTGTATATCTGACCAATGTCTACACTGTATATCTGACCAATGTCTACACTGTATATCTGACCACTGTATATCTGAACAATGTCTACACTGTATATCTGAACAATGTCTACACTGTATTTCTGACCACTGTGAATCTGACCAATGTCTACACTGTATATATGACCAATGTCTACACTGTATATCTGACCAATGTGATGATATTTTAATAAACAGAACAAAGCAATGTCTAAGTGGCACCATATTTCTGTTGGATATTCTATATAAAAGTTGTATTGGTTAATGCTAAAGTTGTGAGACATAAAATGTGTTAATTCAGACATGAAACTATAATAAAAACCCACCAAGCATATCAGAATTTTTTTTGAATTTCACACATTAAAAAACAGCTATTGCTATGAGTAAAGAAGGTATTATTACGTGGAGGTGAATTAGGCCTACCCATCTACCAAAATCCTGGTAAACGTTTACCGCTACACGGTCAAGAGTATTCTAACCCACTGTGCCACAGTCTGGTACTACGGTTGCTCTGCGGCCGACCAGAAGTCCCTGCAGCAATCAAAGACATCCAGCACAAGAGCTTTTTGCAGAGAGCGTGTGGCATTGTCAGTGACCTTTGACACCCGAGTCATAAACTGTTTGCCCCTCTGCAATCAGGTAAGTGTTACAGATCCCTACTCACCTGCACCAGCAGGCTCAGGAACAGTTTCTTCCCTACTGCTGTTAACCTGCTGAACTTTGAACCCCTTCGTAACCTTGCGTAACACTGCTACTTATTTATTTGATCTGCCATTTTGCATATTCTACTGTTGTACCCCCATTGCTACGTCTTTCTTACACACTGCTGTTTATCATGTGTACTATTCATTAACCATTTGCACAAATGTTTTTCCATTTATGTTGCCCTCTGCACATTTGCAATTTGCTACTTGGATGTGCAGATATTCGATACAACGATGTCAATTGCACATCCTCACACTGTACTCCATATCATTTGACTCATATATCAGCTCATTGACACAATGTACTCCATCTCATTTGACTCATACATTGGCTCATTGACACACTGTACTCAACCTTCCGATTGATAGACAACCAACTCAACCCACTGAGCCACTGCCGCCCTGAACTCCATCTCATTTGCCACACCGTACTCCATCTCATTTGACTCATACATTGGCTCATTGACACACTGCACTCAATCTCATTTGACTCATACATTGGCTCATTGACACACTGTACTCTATATCATTTGACTCATACATTGGCTCATTGACACACTGTACTCCATCTCATTTGAATCATACATCAACTTATTAACAAACTGTACTCCATATAATGTGACTCATACATTGACAAACTGTACTCCATCTCAATTGATTCATACATCAGCTCATTGACACAGTGTACTCCAACTCATTTTTCTCATACATTGGGTCATTGACATACTGTACTCCATATAATTTGACTCATACGTTGACAAATTGACACACTACTCAATCTCATTTGACTCATAGATTGATACATCGACACACTGTAATCCATCTCATTTGACTTATATATCAGCTCATTGACACAATGTAATCCATATCATTTGACTCATACATTGGCTCATTGACACACTGTACTCCATCTCATTTGACTCATACATTGACACATTGACACACTGTACTCTTTATCATTTGACTCATACATTGGCTCATTGACACACTATACTCCATCTCATTTGACTCATACATCAGCTCATTAACACACTGTACTCCATCTCATTTGACTCATACATTGACACACTGTACTCCATCTCAATTGATTCATACATTGGCTCATTATCACACTGTACTCCATATAATTTGACTCATACATTGACAAATTGACACACTATACTCCATCCCATTTGACTCATACATTGATATACTATACTCCATATCAATTGCCTCATAGATTGATACATTGACACACTGTAATCCATCTCATTTGACTCATATATCGGCTCACTGACACAGTGTACTCCATCTCATTTGACTCATACATCGGCTCATTGACACAGTGTACTCCATCTCATTTGACTCATATATCAGCTCATTGACACAATGTACTCCATATCATTTGACTCATAAATTTGCTCATTGACACACTGTACTCCATCTCATTTGACTCATACATTGACACATTGACACACTGTACTCCATCTCATTTGACTCATACATTGGCTCATTGACACACTGTACTCCATCTTATTTGACTCATAAATTGACACATTGACACACCGTACTCCATCTTATTCGACTCATACATTGGCTCATTGACACACTGCACTCCATCTCATTTGACTCATACATTGGATCATTGACACACTGTACTCTATATCATTTGACTCATACATTGGCTCATTGACACACTGTACTCCATCTCATTTGAATCATACATCAACTTATTAACAAACTGTACTCCATATAATGTGACTCATACATTGACAAACTGTACTCCATCTCAATTGATTCATACATCAGCTCATTGACACAGTGTACTCCAACTCATTTTTCTCATACATTGGGTCATTGACATACTGTACTCCATATAATTTGACTCATACGTTGACAAATTGACACACTGTAATCCATCTCATTTGACTTATATATCAGCTCATTGACACAATTTAATCCATATCATTTGACTCATACATTGGCTCATTGACACACTGTACTCCATCTCATTTGACTCATACATTGACACATTGACACACTGTACTCTTTATCATTTGACTCATACATTGGCTCATTGACACACTATACTCCATCTCATTTGACTCATACATCAGCTCATTAACACACTGTACTCCATCTCATTTGACTCATACATTGACACACTGTAATCCATCTCATTTGACTTATATATCAGCTCATTGACACAATGTAATCCATATCATTTGACTCATACATTGGCTCATTGACACACTGTACTCCATCTCATTTGACTCATACATTGACACATTGACACACTGTACTCTTTATCATTTGACTCATACATTGGCTCATTGACACACTATACTCCATCTCATTTGACTCATACATCAGCTCATTAACACACTGTACTCCATCTCATTTGACTCATACATTGACACACTGTACTCCATCTCAATTGATTCATACATTGGCTCATTATCACACTGTACTCCATATAATTTGACTCATACATTGACAAATTGACACACTATACTCCATCCCATTTGACTCATACATTGATACACTATACTCCATATCAATTGCCTCATAGATTGATACATTGACACACTGTAATCCATCTCATTTGACTCATATATCGGCTCACTGACACAGTGTACTCCATCTCATTTGACTCATACATCGGCTCATTGACACAGTGTACTCCATCTCATTTGACTCATATATCAGCTCATTGACACAATGTACTCCATATCATTTGACTCATACATTTGCTCATTGACACACTGTACTCCATCTCATTTGACTTATACATTGGCTCATTGACACACTGTACTCCATCTTATTTGACTCATAAATTGACACATTGACACACCGTACTCCATCTTATTCGACTCATACATTGGCTCATTGACACACTGTACTCCATATCATTTGACTCATACATTGACAAATTGACACACTGTACTCCATATCATTTGACTCATACATTGACAAATTGACACACTGTACTCCATCTTATTTGACTCATACATTGACACACAGTACTCCATATCATTAGACTCATACATTGACATACTGTACTCATCTCATTTGACTCAAACATCAGCTCATTGACACAGTGTACTCCATCTCATTTGACTCATACATTGGCTCATTGACACACTGTACTCCAACTCCTCTGACTCATACATTGACACATTGTACTCCATATCATTTGACTCATACATCGGTTCATTGACACACTGTACTCCATCTTATTTGACTCATACATTGGCTCATTGACACACTGTACTCCAACTCCTCTGACTCATACATTGACACATTGTACTCCATATCATTTGACTCATACATCAGCTCATTGACACACTGTACTCCATCTCATTTGACTCATACATCGGCTCATTGACACACTGTACACCATATAATTTGACTCATACATTGGCACATTGACACACTGTACTCCATCTCATCTGACTCATACATTGGCTCATTGACTTACTGTACTCCATATAATTTGACTCATACATTGACAAATTGACACATTGTACTCCATCTTATTTGACTCATGCATTAACACACTGTACTCCATATCATTTGACTCAAACATCGGCTCATTGACACAGTGTACTCCATCTCATCTGACTCATACATCAACTCATTAACACACTGTACTCCATATCATTTGACTCATACATTGACACACTGTACTCATCTAATTTTACTCAAACATCGGCTCATTGACACAGTTTACTCCATCTAATTTGACTCATACATTGGCTCATTGACACACTGTACTCCATCTCATTTGACTGATACATCAGCACATTGACACAATGTACTCCATATAATTTGACTCATACATTGGCTCCTTGACACACTGTTCTCCTCCTCATTTGACTCATACATTTGCACATTGACACACACTACTCCATCTCATTTAACTCATACATCAGCTCATTAACACACTGTACTCCATCTCATTTGACTCCTACATTGACACATTGACACAGTGTACTAAATCTCATTTGACTCATACATCAGCTCATTCACACACTGTACTCCATCTCATTTGACTCATACGTCGGCTCATTGACACACTGTACTCCATCTTATTTGACTCATACATCAGCTCATTAACAAACTGTACTTCAACTCATTTGACTCCTACATTGACACACTGTACTCCATCTCATTCGACTCATACATTGGCTCATTGACACACTGTACTCCATATCATTTGACTCATACATTTGCTGTTGACACACTGTACTCCATCTTATTTGACTCATACATCAACTCATTAACACACTGTACTCCATAAAATATGACTCATACATTGACACACTGTACTCCATATCATTTGACTTATACATTGACACACTGTACTCATCTCATTTGACTCAAACATCAGCTCATTGACACAGTGTACTCCATCTCATTTGACTCATACATTGGCTCATTGACACACTGTACTCCATATCATTTGACTCATACATTGACAAATTGACACACTGTACTCCATATCATTTGACTCATACATTGACAAATTGACACACTGTACTCCATCTTATTTGACTCATACATTGACACACAGTACTCCATATCATTAGACTCATACATTGACATACTGTACTCATCTCATTTGACTCAAACATCAGCTCATTGACACAGTGTACTCCATCTCATTTGACTCATACATTGGCTCATTGACACACTGTACTCCAACTCCTCTGACTCATACATTGACACATTGTACTCCATATCATTTGACTCATACATCGGTTCATTGACACACTGTACTCCATCTTATTTGACTCATACATTGGCTCATTGACACACTGTACTCCAACTCCTCTGACTCATACATTGACACATTGTACTCCATATCATTTGACTCATACATCAGCTCATTGACACACTGTACTCCATCTCATTTGACTCATACATCGGCTCATTGACACACTGTACACCATATAATTTGACTCATACATTGGCACATTGACACACTGTACTCCATCTCATCTGACTCATACATTGGCTCATTGACTTACTGTACTCCATATAATTTGACTCATACATTGACAAATTGACACATTGTACTCCATCTTATTTGACTCATGCATTAACACACTGTACTCCATATCATTTGACTCAAACATCGGCTCATTGACACAGTGTACTCCATCTCATCTGACTCATACATCAACTCATTAACACACTGTACTCCATATCATTTGACTCATACATTGACACACTGTACTCATCTAATTTTACTCAAACATCGGCTCATTGACACAGTTTACTCCATCTAATTTGACTCATACATTGGCTCATTGACACACTGTACTCCATCTCATTTGACTGATACATCAGCACATTGACACAATGTACTCCATATAATTTGACTCATACATTGGCTCCTTGACACACTGTTCTCCTCCTCATTTGACTCATACATTTGCACATTGACACACACTATCTTTGACTCCTATTTAACTCATACATCCATCATTTGACTCATACATCATTTAACTCATTGACATGTACTAGCTCATCTCATTTGACAGCTCATTCACAGTGTACACTGTAACTCATTTGACTCATGTCACAAATTGACCATCTTATTTGACATTTGATTAACTCCTCAAACATTGACACATCTGACACATTTGTGTTGACACACTGTCCAAATCTTTGACTCATTTTGACACACTGTACTCCATCTTAGCTCATTCACTGTACTCCACACTGTACTCCATCTCATTTGACTCATACATTTGACTGATACCATCTCATTTTTGACTCATTGACACACTGTACTCCATCTTATTTGACTCATACATCAGCTCATTAACAAACTGTACTTCAACTCATTTGACTCCTACATTGACACACTGTACTCCATCTCATTCGACTCATACATTGGCTCATTGACACACTGTACTCCATATCATTTGACTCATACATTTGCTGTTGACACACTGTACTCCATCTTATTTGACTCATACATCAACTCATTAACACACTGTACTCCATAAAATATGACTCATACATTGACACACTGTACTCCATATCATTTGACTTATACATTGACACACTGTACTCATCTCATTTGACTCAAACATCAGCTCATTGACACAGTGTACTCCATCTCATTTGACTCATACATTGGCTCATTGACACACTGTACTCCGTATAATTTGACTCATACATTGACAAATTGACACACTGTAATCCATCTCATTAGACTCATACATTGACACACTGTACTCCATATTATTTGACTTATACATTGATACATTGACACACTGTAATCCATCTCATTTGACTCACACATCGGCACATTGAGACAGTGTACTCCATCTCATTTGACTCAAACATCGGCTCATTGACACAGTTTACTCCATCTAATTTCACTCATACATTGGCTCATTGACACACTGTACTCCATCTCATTTGACTGATACATCAGCACATTGACACAATGTACTCCATATAATTTGACTCATACATTGGCTCCTTGACACACTGTTCTCCTCCTCATTTGACTCATACATTTGCACATTGACACACACTACTCCATCTCATTTAACTCATACATCAGCTCATTAACACACTGTACTCCATCTCATTTGACTCCTACATTGACACATTGACACAGTGTACTAAATCTCATTTGACTCATACATCAGCTCATTCACACACTGTACTCCATCTCATTTGACTCATACGTCGGCTCATTGACACACTGTACTCCATCTTATTTGACTCATACATCAGCTCATTAACAAACTGTACTCCAACTCATTTGACTCCTACATTGACACACTGTACTCCATCTCATTCGACTCATACATTGGCTCATTGACACACTGTACTCCATATCATTTGACTCATACATTTGCTGTTGACACACTGTACTCCATCTTATTTGACTCAAACATCAACTCATTAACACACTGTACTCCATAAAATATGACTCATACATTGACACACTTTACTCCATATCATTTGACTTATACATTGACACACTGTACTCATCTCATTTGACTCAAACATCAGCTCATTGACACAGTGTACTCCATCTCAGTTGACTCATACATTGGCTCATTGACACACTGTACTCCGTATAATTTGACTCATACATTGACAAATTGACACACTGTAATCCATCTCATTTGACTCATACATTGACACACTGTACTCCATATTATTTGACTTATACATTGATACATTGACACACTGTAATCCATCTCATTTGACTCACACATCGGCACATTGAGACAGTGTACTCCATCTCATTTGACTCATACATCGGCTCATTGACACACTGTACACCATATAATTTGACTCATACATTGGCACATTGACACACTGTACTCTATATAATTTGAATCATACATTGACAAATTGACACACTGTACTCCATCTTATTAGACTCATACATTGACACACTGTACTCCATATCATTTGACTCAAACATCAGCTCATTGACAGTGTACTAAATCTCATTTGACTCATACATCGGCTCATTGACACACTGTACTCCATCTCATTCGACTTATACATTGGCTCATTGACACACTGTACTCCATCTCATTTGACTCATACATCAACTCATTAACATACTGTACTCCATATAATATGAGTCATACATTGACACACTGTACTCCATATCATTTGACTCATACATTGGCTCATTGACACACTGTACTCCGTATAATTTGACTCATACATTGACAAATTGACACACTGTACTCCATCTCATTTGACTCATACATTGACACACTGTACTCCATCTCATTTGACTCATACATCAGCTCTTTGACACAGTGTACTCCATCTCATTTGACTCATACATCGGCTCATTGACACACTGTACTCCATATAATTTGACTCATACATTGGCTCATTGACACACTGCACTCAATCTCATTTGACTCATACATTGGCTCATTGACACACTGTACTCCATCTCATTTGACTCATACATTGGCTCATTGACACACTGTACTCCATCTCATTTGACTCATACATTGACACACTGTATTCCATCTCATTTGACTCATACATTGACACACTGTATTCCATATGATTTGACTCATACATTGACACATTGACACACTGTACTCCATCTCATTTGACTCATACATTGACACACTGTATTCCATCTCATTTGACTCATACATTGACACACTGTACTCCATATCATTTGACTCGTACACTGACACACTGTACTCCATCTCATCTGACTCATACATTGACAAACTGCCCTGCATATCATTTGACTCATACAATAAGACACTGCCCTGCATATCATTTTTGCACTGCTCTTTTTGCATTTCGTTGTACAGTACTTGTAATGGCCAAATAAAGTTGAACCTAATCTAAAAAATCTGTAATACTTATAACATAAGTAAGATCAATTGTTTCCTGTGTAAGAGCACTGTACACGTTTGTTCAAACGTATGGTTGTGTAAATGTAACAACACACACAGGAGAGACACATTAACATGCACATAAACCCACTGTGTGTTTCCCTGCTCTCCTACCTGCACCAGAGTGAGGCTCATGGTAGATCACCAGGGTTGCAGGAGTTGGTCTTCTCTTACGAATCTAAGACAGGGAAGGAAGACGTGTAGAAGATAACTTATCAAACAACTATAAAGTAAAGTTCCTATAAGTTGAGATCTTCACGTTGGTCCAATGCTCTGTTTACTCTGTTTAGTTGGTATAATGATGTACTTGTTCACATTAACCAGCCCATCCACTCAGCAGCATGCAGTCCTCTAATTGTGTTTGAGTCATTACTAACTGAAGGAGCTGATAGTGTTTGTAGTAATGTATTAAAGGCTTTATAATATGGACATCCAGTGCTGACTGTGAAGGTTCTGTCAATTCTACTGCGATATTTGTCAATAATACATAATAAGTGTGCGTTTGTTTATTGCAAAAAATAAAATCTGCATAAAAGATTAGCAAGTGTATGATCCAACTAAACATTATATCTGTAACCCGTTACCTGCCACCCTCCCAAACTAAACATTATATCTGTCACCCGTTACCTGCCACCCTCCCCAACTAAACATTATATATGTCACCCGTTACCTGCCACCCTCCCCAACTAAACATTATATCTGTCACCAGTTACCTGCCACTCTCCACAACTAAACATTATCTCTGTCACTCGTTACCTGCCACCCTCCCCAACTAAACATTATATCTGTCACCAGTTACCTTCCACCCTCCCCAACTAAACATTATATCTGTCACCCGTTACCAGCCACCCTTCCCATTTAAACATTATCTCTGTCACCCGTTACCTGCCACCCTCCCCATTTAAACATTATCTCTGTCACCCGTTACCTGCCACCCTCCCCAACTAAACATTATCTCTGTCACCCGTTACCTGCCACCCTCCCCAACTAAACATTATATCTGTCACCAGTTACCTGCCACTCTCCCCAACTAAACATTATATCTGTCACCAGTTACCTGCCACCCTCCCCAACTAAACATTATCTCTGTCACCAATTACCTGCCACCCTTCCCAACTAAACATGATATCTGTCACCAGTTACCTGCCACTCTCCCCAACTAAACATATTCTCTGTCACCAATTACCTGCCACCCTTCCCAACTAAACATTATCTCTGTCACCCGTTACCAGCCACTCTCCCCAACTAAACATTATCTCTGTCACCCGTTACCTGCCACCCTCCCCAACTAAACATTATCTCTGTCACCCGTTACCAGCCACCCTCCCCAACTAAACATTATATCTGTCACCCGTTACCTGCCACCCTCCCCAACTAAACATTATCTCTGTCACCCGTTACCTGCCACTCTCCCCAACTAAACATTATATCTGTCACTAGTTACCTGCCACCCTCCCCAACTAAACATTATCTCTGTCACCCGTTACCTGCCACCCTCCCCATTTAAACATTATCTCTGTCACCCGTTACCTGCCACCCTCCCCATTTAAACATATCTGTCACCAGTTACCTGCCACCCTCCCCATTTAAACATTATCTCTGTCACCCGTTACCTGCCACCCTCCCCAACTAAACATTATATCTGTCACCAGTTACCTGCCACTCTCCCCAACTAAACATTATATCTGTCACCAATTACCTGCCACTCTCCCCAACTAAACATTATATCTGTCACCAGTTACCTGCCACCCTCCCCAACTAAACATTATCTCTGTCACCAATTACCTGCCACCCTTCCCAACTAAACATGATATCTGTCACCAGTTACGTGCCACTCTCCCCAACTAAACATTATCTCTGTCACCAATTACCTGCCACCCTTCCCAACTAAACATTATCTCTGTCACCCGTTACCTGCCACCTCCCCAACTAAACATTATCTCTATCACCCGTTACCTGCCACTCTCCCCAACTAAACATTATATCTGTCACTAGTTACCTGCCACCCTCCCCAACTAAACATTATCTCTGTCACCCGTTACCTGCCACCCTCCCCATTTAAACATTATCTCTGTCACCCGTTACCTGCCACCCTCCCCATTTAAACATATCTGTCACCAGTTACCTGCCACCCCCCCCATTTAAACATTATCTCTGTCACCCGTTACCTGCCACCCTCCCCAACTAAACATTATCTCTGTCACCCGTTACCTGCCACCCTCCCCAACTAAACATTATCTCTGTCACCAGTTACCTGCCAAACTCCCCATTTAAACATATCTGTCACCAGTTACCTGCCACCCTCCCCAACTAAACATTATCTCTGTCACCAATTACCTGCCACCCTCCCCAACTAAACATGATATCTGTCACCAGTTACATGCCACTCTCCCCAAACATAAACATTATATCTGTCACTCTGTCTCCGTTGCCAGCCACTCTCCCAACTAAACATTATCTCTGTCACCGTTACCTGCCACCCTCCCCAACTAAAACATTATCTCTGTCACCGTTACCTGCCACCTCCCCAACTAAACATTATCTCTGTCACCCGTTACCTGCCACCCTCCCCAACTAAACATTATATCTGTCACCAGTTACCTGCCACCCTCCCCAACTAAACATTATCTCTGTCACCAGTTACCTGCCACCCTCCCCATTTAAACATTATCTCTGTCACCAGTTACCTGCCACCCTCCCCATTTAAACATATCTCTGTCACCCGTTACCTGCCACCCTCCCCATTTAAACATATCTCTGTCACCAGTTACCTGCCACCTGCCCATTTAAACATTATCTCTGTCACCGTTACCTGCCACCCTCTGACTAAACATTATCTCTGTCACCCCGTTACCTGCCACCCTCCCCAACTAAACATTATCTCTGTCACCAGTTACCTGCCACCCTCCCCATTTAAACATATCTCTGTCACCAGTTACCTGCCACCCTCCCCAACTAAACATTATCTCTGTCACCCGTTACCTGCCACCCTCCCCAACTAAACATTATCTCTGTCACCCGTTACCTGCCACCCTCCCCAACTAAACATTATATCTGTCACCAGTTACCTGCCACCCTCCCCAACTAAACATTATCTCTGTCACCAGTTACCTGCCACCCTCCCCAACTAAACATTATATCTGTCACCAGTTACCTGCCACTCTCCCCAACCAAACATTATATCTGTCACCAGTTACCTGCCACCCTCCCCAACTAAACATTATCTCTGTCACCGTTACCTGCCACCCTCCCCAACTAAACATTATCTCTGTCACCCGTTACCTGCCACCCTCCCCAACTAAACATTATCTCTGTCACCCGTTACCTGCCACCCTCCCCAACTAAACATTATATCTGTCACCAGTTACCTGCCACCCTCCCCAACTAAACATTATCTATGTCACTCGTTACCTGCCACCCTCCCCATTTAAACATTATCTCTGTCACCCGTTACCTGCCACCCTCCCCAACTAAACATTATCTCTGTCACCCGTTACCTGCCACCCTCCCCAACTAAACATTATATCTGTCACTCGTTACCTGCCACCCTCCCCAACTAAACATTTTCTCTGTCACCCGTTACCTGCCACCCTCCCCAACTAAACATTATATCTGTCTCCAGTTACCTGCCACTCTCCCCAACTAAACATTATATCTGTCACCAGTTACCTGCCACCCTCCCCAACTAAACATTATCTCTGTCACCAATTACCTGCCACCCTCCCCAACTAAACATGATATCTGTCACCAGTTACCTGCCACTCTCCCCAACTAAACATTATATCTGTCACCAGTTACCAGCCACTCTCCCCAACTAAACATTATCTCTGTCACCCGTTACCTGCCACCCTCCCCAACTAAACATTATCTCTGTCACCCGTTACCTGCCACCCTCCCAAACTAAACATTATCTCTTTTACCCGTTACCTGCCACTCTCCCCAACTAAACATTATATCTGTCACCAGTTACCTGCCACCCTCCCCAACTAAACATTATCTCTGTCACCGTTACCTGCCTCCCTCCCCATTTAAACTTTATCTCTGTCTCCGTTACCTGCCACCCTCCCCATTTAAACATATCTGTCACCAGTTACCTGCCACCCTCCCCATTTAAACATTATCTCTGTCACCCGTTACCTGCCACCCTCCCCAACTAAACATTATCTCTGTCACCAGTTACCTGCCACCCTCCCCATTTAAACATATCTGTCACCCAGTTACCTGCCACCCTCCCCAACTAAACATTATCTCTGTCACCCGTTACCAGCCATCCTCCCCAACTAAACATTATATCTGTCACCAGTTACCTGCCACCCTCTCCAACTAAACATGATCTCTGTCACCCGTTACCTGCCACACTCCCCAACTAAATATTATATCTGTCACCCGTTACCTGCCACCCTCCCCAACTGAACATTATATCTGTCACCAGTTACCAGCCACCCTCCCCATTTAAACATTACCTCTGTCACCCTTTACCTGCCACCCTCCCCATTTAAACATTATCTGTCACCGTTACCTGCCACCCTCCCCAACTAAACATTATCTCTGTCACCGTTACCTGCCACCCTCCCCAACTAAACATTATATCTGTCACCGTTACCTGCCACCGTCCCAAACTAAACATTATCTCTGTCACCCGTTACCTGCCACCCTCCCCAACTAAACATTATATCTGTCACCAGTTACCTGCCACTCTCCCCAACTAAACATTATATCTGTCACCAGTTACCTGCCACCCTCCCCAACTAAACATTATCTCTGTCACCGTTACCAGCCATCCTCCCCCAACTAAACATTATATCTGTCACCAGTTACCTGCCACCCTCCCCAACTAAACATGATCTCTGTCACCCGTTACCTGCCACACTCCCCAACTAAATATTATATCTGTCACCCGTTACCTGCCACCCTCCCCAACTAAACATTATCTCTGTCACCCAGTTACCTGCCACCCTCCCCATTTAAACATATCTGTCACCAGTTACCTGCCACCCTCCCCAACTAAACATTATCTCTGTCACCAATTACCTGCCACCCTCCCCAACTAAACATGATATCTGTCACCAGTTACCTGCCACTCTCCCCAACTAAACATTATATCTGTCACCAGTTACCTGCCACTCTCCCCAACTAAACATTATCTCTGTCACCCGTTACCTGCCACCCTCCCCAACTAAACATTATCTCTGTCACCCGTTACCTGCCACCCTCCCCAACTAAACATTATCTCTGTCACCCCGTTACCTGCCACTCTCCCCAACTAAACATTATATCTGTCAGCAGTTACCTGCCACCCTCCCCAACTAAACATTATCTCTGTCACCGTTACCTGCCACCCTCCCAATTTAAACATTATCTCTGTCACCCATTACCTGCCACCCTCCCCATTTAAACATATCTGTCACCAGTTACCTGCCACCCTCCCCATTTAAACATTATCTCTGTCACCCGTTACCTGCCACCCTCCCCAATAAACATTATCTCTGTCACCCGTTACCTGCCACCCTCCCCAACTAAACATTATCTCTGTCACCAGTTACCTGCCACCCTCCCCATTTAAACATATCTGTCACCAGTTACCTGCCACCCTCCCCAACTAAACATTATCTCTGTCACCGTTACCTGCCACCTCCCCAACTAAACATGATATCTGTCACAAGTTACTGCCACTCTCCCCAACTAAACATTATATCTGTCACCAGTTACCTGCCACCCTCCCCAACTAAACATTATCTCTGTCACCAATTACCTGCCACCCTCCCCAACTAAACATGATATCTGTCACCAGTTACCTGCCACTCTCCCCAACTAAACATTATATCTGTCACCAGTTACCAGCCACTCTCCCCAACTAAACATTATCTCTGTCACCCGTTACCTGCCACCCTCCCCAACTAAACATTATCTCTGTCACCCGTTACCTGCCACCCTCCCAAACTAAACATTATCTCTTTTACCCGTTACCTGCCACTCTCCCCAACTAAACATTATATCTGTCACCAGTTACCTGCCACCCTCCCCAACTAAACATTATCTCTGTCACCCGTTACCTGCCACCTTCCCCATTTAAACTTTATCTCTGTCTCCCGTTACCTGCCACCCTCCCCATTTAAACATATCTGTCACCAGTTACCTGCCACCCTCCCCATTTAAACATTATCTCTGTCACCGTTACCTGCCACCTCCCCAATAAACATTATCTCTGTCACCAGTTACCTGCCACCCTCCCCATTTAAACATATCTGTCACCAGTTACCTGCCACCCTCCCCAACTAAACATTATCTCTGTCACCCGTTACCAGCCATCCTCCCCCAACTAAACATTATATCTGTCACCAGTTACCTGCCACCCTCTCCATTTAAACATGATCTCTGTCACCCCGTTACCTGCCACACTCCCCAACTAAATATTATATCTGTCACCCGTTACCTGCCACCCTCCCCAACTGAACATTATATCTGTCACCAGTTACCAGCCACCCTCCCCATTTAAACATTACCTCTGTCACCCTTTACCTGCCACCCTCCCCATTTAAACATTATCTATGTCACCCGTTACCTGCCACCCTCCCCAACTAAACATTATCTCTGTCACCCGTTACCTGCCACCCTCCCCAACTAAACATTATATCTGTCACCCGTTACCTGCCACCGTCCCAAACTAAACATTATCTCTGTCACCCGTTACCTGCCACCCTCCCCAACTAAACATTATCTCTGTCACCAGTTACCTGCCACCCTCCCCATTTAAACATATCTGTCACCAGTTACCTGCCACCCTCCCCAACTAAACATTATCTCTGTCACCAATTACCTGCCACCCTCCCCAACTAAACATGATATCTGTCACCAGTTACCTGCCACTCTCCCCAACTAAACATTATATCTGTCACCAGTTACCTGCCACTCTCCCCAACTAAACATTATCTCTGTCACCCGTTACCAGCCACTCTCCCCAACTAAACATTATCTCTGTCACCCCGTTACCTGCCACCCTCCCCAACTAAACATTATCTCTGTCACCCGTTACATGCCACCCTCCCCAACTAAACATTATCTCTGTCACCGTTACCTGCCACTCTCCCCAACTAAACATTATATCTGTCAACAGTTACCTGCCACCCTCCCAAACTAAACATTATCTCTGTCACCGTTACCTGCCACCCTCCCAATTTAAACATTATCTCTGTCACCCATTACCTGCCACCCTCCCCATTTAAACATATCTGTCACCAGTTACCTGCCACCCTCCCCATTTAAACATTATCTCTGTCACCCGTTACCTGCCACCCTCCCCATCTAAACATTATCTCTGTCACCCGTTACCTGCCACCCTCCCCAACTAAACATTATCTCTGTCACCAGTTACCTGCCACCCTCCCCATTTAAACATATCTGTCACCAGTTACCTGCCACCCTCCCCAACTAAACATTATCTCTGTCACCGTTACCTGCCACCCTCCCCAACTAAACATGATATCTGTCACAAGTTACCTGCCACTCTCCCCAACTAAACATTATATCTGTCACCCAGTTACCTGACACTCTCCCCAACTAAACATTATCTCTGTCACCGTTACCTGCCACTCTCCCCAGCTAAACATTATCTCTGTCACCCGTTACCTGCCACTCTCCCCAATTAAACATTATATCTGTCACCAGTTACCTGCCACTCTCCCCAACTAAACATTATATCTGTCACCAGTTACCTGCCACCCTCCCCAACTAAATATTATCTCTGTCACCTGTTACCTGCCACCCTCCCCATTTAAACATTATCTCTGTCACTCGTTACCTGCCACCCTCCCCATTTAAACATATCTGTCACCAGTTACCTGCCACCCTCCCCAACTAAACATTATCTCTGTCACCCGTTACCTGCCACCGTCCCAACTAAACATTATATCTGTCACACGTTACCTGCCACCCTCCCCAACTAAACATTATATCTGTCTGGTTACCTGCCACCCTCCCCACTAAAACTTATATCTGTCACCGTTACCTGCCACCGTCCCCATTATCTCTGTCACCGTTAACTCTCACAACTAAACATTTCTCTGTCACCAATCCACCCTCCCCAGCTGTCACTCTCTGTCACCGTTACCTGCCACCCTGCCACTGTCACCGTTACCCCACCCTCCCCACTAAACATTATATCTGTCACCCGTTACCTGCCACCCTCTGACTAAACATTATCTCTGTCACCCGTTACCTGCCACCTGTCACTGGTTACCTGCCACCCTCCCCATAAACATTATCTCTGTCACCGTTGCCTGCCACCCTCCCCCATTTTAAACATTATCTCTGTCACCTGCCACCCTCCCCATTTAAACATATCTGTCACCAGTTACCTGCCACCCTCCCCATTTAAACATTATCTCTGTCACCGTTACCTGCCACCCTCCCCAACTAAACATTATATCTGTCACCAGTTACCTGCCACTCTCCCCAACTAAACATTATATCTGTCACCAATTACCTGCCACCCTCCCCAACTAAACATTATATCTGTCACCAGTTACCTGCCACCCTCCCCAACTAAACATATATCTCTGTCACCTGTTTACCTGCCACCCTCCCCATTTAAACATTATCTCTGTCACCCGTTACCTGCCACCCTCCCCAACTAAACATATCTCTGTCACCAGTTACCTGCCACCCTCCCCAACTAAACATTATCTCTGTCACCCGTTACCTGCCACCCTCCCCAACTAAACATTATCTCTGTCACCCGTTACCTGCCACCCTCCCCAACTAAACATTATATCTGTCACCCGTTACCTGCCACCCTCCCCAACTAAACATTATCTCTGTCACCCGTTACCTGCCACCCTCCCCAACTAAACATTATCTCTGTCACCCGTTACCTGCCACCCTCCCCATTTAAACATTATATCTGTCACCAGTTACCTGCCACCCTCCCCATTTAAACATTATCTCTGTCACCGTTACCTGCCACCCTCCCCATTTAAACATTATCTCTGTCACCTGTTACCTGCCACCTCCCCATTTAAACATTATCTGTCACCAGTTACCTGCCACCCTCCCCAACTAAACATTATCTCTGTCACCCGTTACCTGCCACCCTCCCCAAAACTATATCTGTCAACATCCCCAATATTATCTGTCACCAGTTACCTGCCACCCTCCCATTTAAACATTATCTCTGTCACCCGTTACCTGCCACCCTCCCCAACTAAACATTATCTCTGTCACCAGTTACCTGCCACCCTCCCCAACTAAACATTATCTCTGTCACCCGTTACCTGCCACCCTCCCCAACTAAACATTATCTCTGTCACCCGTTACCTGCCACCCTCCCCAACTAAACATTATCTCTGTCACCCGTTACCTGCCACCCTCCCCAACTAAACATTATCTCTGTCACCAGTTACCTGCCACCCTCCCCATTTAAACATTATCTCTGTCACCCGTTACCTGCCACCCTCCCCAACTAAACATTATCTCTGTCCTGCCACCCTCCCCATTTAAACATTATCTCTGTCACCGTTACCTAAAAACATTATCTCTGTCACCCGTTACCTGCCACCCTCCCCATTAAACATTATCTCTGTCACCGTTACCTGCCACCCTCCCCAACTAAACATTATCTCTGTCACCAGTTACCTGCCACCCTCCCCAACTAAACATTATCTCTGTCACCAGTTACCTGCCACCCTCCCCATTTAAACATTATCTCTGTCACCAGTTACCTGCCACCCTCCCCAACTAAACATTATATCTGTCACCAGTTACCTGCTGTCACTCTCCCCCTCCCCAACTAAACATTATCTCTGTCACCAATTACCTGCCACCCTCCCCAACTAAACATTATCTCTGTCACCAATTACCTGCCACCTCCCCAACTAAACATGATATCTGTCACCAGTTACCTGCCACTCTCCCCAACTAAACATTATATCTGTCACCAGTTACCAGCCACTTCCCCAACTAAACATTATCTCTGTCACCGTTACCTGCCACCCTCCCCAACTAAACATTATCTCTGTCACCAGTTACCTGCCACCCTCCCCAACTAAACATTATCTCTGTCACCCGTTACCTGCCACTCTCCCCAACTAAACATTATATCTGTCACCAGTTACCTGCCACCCTCCCCAACTAAACATTATCTCTGTCACCCGTTACCTGCCACCCTCCCCAACTAAACATTATCTCTGTCACCCGTTACCTGCCACCCTCCCCAACTAAACATTATATCTGTCACCAGTTACCTGCCACCCTCCCCAACTAAACATTATCTGTCACCAGTTACCTGCCACTCTCCCCAACTAAACATTATATCTGTCACCAGTTACCTGCCACCTCCCCACTAAACATTATCTCTGTCTCCTGCCACCCTCCCCAACTAAACATTACCTGTCACCCATCCTCCCCCAACTAAACATTATATCTGTCACCAGTTACCTGCCACCCTCCCCAACTAAACATGATCTCTGTCACCCGTTACCTGCCACACTCCCCAACTAAACATTATATCTGTCACCAGTTACCTGCCACCCTCCCCAACTAAACATTATCTCTGTCACCAGTTACCTGCCACCCTCCCCATTTAAACATATCTCTCACCAGTTACCTGCCACCCTCCCCAACTAAACATTATCTCTGTCACCAGTTTACCTGCCACCCTCCCCAACTAAACATGATATCTGTCACCTGCCACCTTATCTCTGTCACCCTGCCACTCTCCCCAACTAAACATCATATCTGTCACCAGTTACCTGCCACTCTCCCCAACTAAACATTATATCTGTCACCAGTTACCTGCCACCCTCCCCAACTAAACATTATCTCTGTCACCCGTTACCTGCCACCTCCCCATTTAAACTTTATCTCTGTCTCCCGTTACCTGCCACCCTCCCCATTTAAACATATCTGTCACCAGTTACCTGCCACCCTCCCCATTTAAACATTATCTCTGTCACCCGTTACCTGCCACCCTCCCCAACTAAACATTATCTCTGTCACCAGTTACCTGCCACCCTCCCCATTTAAACATATCTGTCACCAGTTACCTGCCACCCTCCCCAACTAAACATTATCTCTGTCACCCGTTACCAGCCATCCTCCCCAACTAAACATTATATCTGTCACCAGTTACCTGCCACCCTCTCCAACTAAACATGATCTCTGTCACCCGTTACCTGCCACACTCCCCAACTAAATATTATATCTGTCACCCGTTACCTGCCACCCTCCCCAACTGAACATTATATCTGTCACCAGTTACCAGCCACCCTCCCCATTTAAACATTACCTCTGTCACCCTTTACCTGCCACCCTCCCCATTTAAACATTATCTATGTCACCCGTTACCTGCCACCCTCCCCAACTAAACATTATCTCTGTCACCCGTTACCTGCCACCCTCCCCAACTAAACATTATATCTGTCACCCGTTACCTGCCACCGTCCCAAACTAAACATTATCTCTGTCACCCGTTACCTGCCACCCTCCCCAACTAAACATTATATCTGTCACCAGTTACCTGCCACTCTCCCCAACTAAACATTATATCTGTCACCAGTTACCTGCCACCCTCCCCAACTAAACATTATCTCTGTCACCCGTTACCAGCCATCCTCCCCCAACTAAACATTATATCTGTCACCAGTTACCTGCCACCCTCCCCAACTAAACATGATCTCTGTCACCCGTTACCTGCCACACTCCCCAACTAAATATTATATCTGTCACCCGTTACCTGCCACCCTCCCCAACTAAACATTATCTCTGTCACCAGTTACCTGCCACCCTCCCCATTTAAACATATCTCTGTCACCAGTTACCTGCCACCCTCCCCAACTAAACATTATCTCTGTCACCAATTACCTGCCACCCTCCCCAACTAAACATGATATCTGTCACCAGTTACCTGCCACTCTCCCCAACTAAACATTATATCTGTCACCAGTTACCTGCCACTCTCCCCAACTAAACATTATCTCTGTCACCAGTTACCAGCCACTCTCCCCAACTAAACATTATCTCTGTCACCCGTTACCTGCCACCCTCCCCAACTAAACATTATCTCTGTCACCCGTTACCTGCCACCCTCCCCAACTAAACATTATCTCTGTCACCAGTTACCTGCCACCCTCCCCAACTAAACATTATATCTGTCACCAGTTACCTGCCACCCTCCCCAACTAAACATTATCTCTGTCACCCGTTACCTGCCACCCTCCCCATTTAAACATTATCTCTGTCACCCATTACCTGCCACCCTCCCCATTTAAACATATCTGTCACCAGTTACCTGCCACCCTCCCATTTAAACATTATCTCTGTCACCCGTTACCTGCCACCCTCCCCAACTAAACATTATCTCTGTCACCAGTTACCTGCCACCCTCCCCAACTAAACATTATCTCTGTCACCAGTTACCTGCCACCCTCCCCATTTAAACATATCTGTCACCAGTTACCTGCCACCCTCCCCAACTAAACATTATCTCTGTCACCCGTTACCTGCCACCCTCCCCAACTAAACATGATATCTGTCAACAGTTACCTGCCACTCTCCCCAACTAAACATTATATCTGTCACCAGTTACCAACTAAACATTATCTCTGTCACCAGTTACCTCCACCCTCCCCATTTAAACATTATCTCTGTCACCAGTTACCTGCCACCCTAAACATTATCTCTGTCACCAGTTACCTGCCACTCCCCAACTAAACATTATATCTGTCACCAGTTACCTGACACTCTCCCCAACTAAACATTATCTCTGTCACCCGTTACCTGCCACTCTCCCCAACTAAACATTATCTCTGTCACCCGTTACCTGCCACTCTCCCCAACTAAACATTATATCTGTCACCAGTTACCTGCCACTCTCCCCAACTAAACATTATATATGTCACCAGTTACCTGCCACCCTCCCCAACTAAATATTATCTCTGTCACCTGTTACCTGCCACCTCCCCATTTAAACATTATCTCTGTCACTCAGTTACCTGCCACCCTCCCCATTTAAACATATCTGTCACCAGTTACCTGCCACCCTCCCCAACTAAACATTATCTCTGTCACCCGTTACCTGCCACCCTCCCCAACTAAACATTATCTCTGTCACCCGTTACCTGCCACCCTCCCCATTTAAACATTATATCTAGCACCAGTTACCTGCCACCCTCCCCATTTAAACATTATCTCTGTCACCAGTTACCTGCCACCCTCCCCATTTAAACATTATCTCTGTCACCCGTTACCTGCCACCCTCCCCAACTAAACATTATCTCTGTCACCAGTTACCTGCCACCCTCCCCAACTAAACATTATCTCTGTCACCCGTTACCAGCCATCCTCCCCCAACTAAACATTATATCTGTCACCAGTTACCTGCCACCCTCCCCAACTAAACATGATCTCTGTCACCCGTTACCTGCCACACTCCCCAACTAAATATTATATCTGTCACCCGTTACCTGCCACCCTCCCCAACTAAACATTATCTCTGTCACCAGTTACCTGCCACCCTCCCCATTTAAACATATCTGTCACCAGTTACCTGCCACCCTCCCCAACTAAACATTATCTCTGTCACCAATTACCTGCCACCCTCCCCAACTAAACATGATATCTGTCACCAGTTACCTGCCACTCTCCCCAACTAAACATTATATCTGTCACCAGTTACCTGCCACTCTCCCCAACTAAACATTATCTCTGTCACCCGTTACCAGCCACTCTCCCCAACTAAACATTATCTCTGTCACCCGTTACCTGCCACCCTCCCCAACTAAACATTATCTCTGTCACCCGTTACATGCCACCCTCCCCAACTAAACATTATCTCTGTCACCCGTTACCTGCCACTCTCCCCAACTAAACATTATATCTGTCAACAGTTACCTGCCACCCTCCCCAACTAAACATTATCTCTGTCACCCGTTACCTGCCACCCTCCCAATTTAAACATTATCTCTGTCACCCATTACCTGCCACCCTCCCCATTTAAACATATCTGTCACCAGTTACCTGCCACCCTCCCCATTTAAACATTATCTCTGTCACCCGTTACCTGCCACCCTCCCCAACTAAACATTATCTCTGTCACCCGTTACCTGCCACCCTCCCCAACTAAACATTATCTCTGTCACCAGTTACCTGCCACCCTCCCCATTTAAACATATCTGTCACCAGTTACCTGCCACCCTCCCCAACTAAACATTATCTCTGTCACCCGTTACCTGCCACCCTCCCCAACTAAACATGATATCTGTCACAAGTTACCTGCCACTCTCCCCAACTAAACATTATATCTGTCACCAGTTACCTGACACTCTCCCCAACTAAACATTATCTCTGTCACCCGTTACCTGCCACTCTCCCCAACTAAACATTATCTCTGTCACCCGTTACCTGCCACTCTCCCCAACTAAACATTATATCTGTCACCAGTTACCTGCCACTCTCCCCAACTAAACATTATATATGTCACCAGTTACCTGCCACCCTCCCCAACTAAATATTATCTCTGTCACCTGTTACCTGCCACCCTCCCCATTTAAACATTATCTCTGTCACTCGTTACCTGCCACCCTCCCCATTTAAACATATCTGTCACCAGTTACCTGCCACCCTCCCCAACTAAACATTATCTCTGTCACCCGTTACCTGCCACCCTCCCCAACTAAACATTATATCTGTCACCCGTTACCTGCCACCCTCCCCATTTAAACATTATATCTAGCACCAGTTACCTGCCACCCTCCCCATTTAAACATTATCTCTGTCACCAGTTACCTGCCACCCTCCCCATTTAAACATTATCTCTGTCACCCGTTACCTGCCACCCTCCCCAACTAAACATTATCTCTGTCACCCGTTACCTGCCATCCTCCCCATCTAAACATTATCTCTGTCACCAGTTACCTGCCACCCTCCCCATTTAAACATTATCTCTGTCACCAGTTACCTGCCACCCTCCCCATTTAAACATTATCTCTGTCACCTGTTACCTGCCACCCTCCCCATTTAAACATTATCTCTGTCACCCGTTACCTGCCACCCTCCCCAACTAAACATTATCTCTGTCACCCGTTACCTGCCACCCTCCCCAACTAAACATTATATCTGTCACCAGTTACCTGCCACCCTCTCCATTTAAACATTATCTCTGTCACCCGTTACCTGCCACCCTCCCCAACTAAACATTATATATGTCACCAGTTACCTGCCACCCTCTCCATTTAAACATTATCTCTGTCACCCGTTACCTGCCACCCTCCCCAACTAAACATTATCTCTGTCACCCGTTACCTGCCACCCTCCCCAACTAAACATGATCTCTGTCACCAGTTACCTGCCACCCTCCCCATTTAAACATTATCTCTGTCACCCGTTACCTGCCACCCTCCCCATTTAAACATTATCTCTGTCACCTGTTACCCGCCACCCTCCCCAACTAAACATTATCTCTGTCATCCGTTACCTGCCACCCTCCCCAACTAAACATGATATCTGTCACCCGTTACCTGCCACCCTCCCCATTTATACACTATCTCTGTCACCCGTTACCTGCCACCCTCCCCATTTAAACATTATCTCTGTCACCCGTTACCTGCCACCCTCCCCAACTAAACATTATCTCTGTCACCAGTTACCTGCCACCCTCCCCAACTAAACATATCTGTCACCAGTTACCTGCCACCCTCCCCAACTAAACATTATCTCTGTCACCCGTTATCTGCCACCCTCCCCAACTAAACATATCTGTCACCAGTTACCTGCCACCCTCCCCAACTAAACATTATATCTGTCACCAGTTACCTGCCACTCTCCCCAACTAAACATTATCTCTGTCACCCATTACCTGCCACCCTCCGCAACTAAACATTATCTCTGTCACCCGTTACCTGCCACCCTCCCCAACTAAACATTATATCTGTCACCAGTTACCTGCCACTCTCCCCAACTAAACATTATATATGTCACCAGTTACCTGCCACCCTCCCCAACTAAACATTATCTCTGTCACCCGTTACCTGCCACCCTCCCCATTTAAACATTATCTCTGTCACTCGTTACCTGCCACCCTCCCCATTTAAACATATCTGTCACCAGTTACGTGCCAACCTTCCCATTTAAACATTATCTCTGTCACCCGTTACCTGCCACCCTCCCCAACTAAACATTATCTCTGTCACCAATTACCTGCCACCCTCTCCATTTAAACATTATATCTGTCGCCAGTTACCTGCCACCCTCCCCAACTAAACATTATCTCTGTCACCTGTTACCTGCCACCCTCCCCATTTAAACATTATCTCTGTCACCAGTTACCTGCCACCCTCCCCATTTAAACATTATCTCTGTCACCTGTTACCTGCCACCCTCCCAATTTAAACATTATATCTGTCACCCGTTACCTGCCACCTTCCCCAACTAAACATTATCTCTGTCACCCGTTACCTGCCACCCTCCCAAACTAAACATTATCTCTGTCACCAGTTACCTGCCACCCTCCCCAACTAAACATTATCTCTGTCACCCGTTACCTGCCACCCTCCCCAACTAAACATATCTGTCACCCGTTACCTGCCACCCTCCCCAACTAAACATATCTGTCACCAGTTACCTGCCACCCTCCCCAACTAAACATTATATCTGTCACCAGTTACCTCCCCCAACTAAACATTATATCTATTACCTGCCACCCTCTCCATTTAAACATTATATCTGTCGCCAGTTACCTGCCACCCTCCCCAACTAAACATTATATCTGTCACCAGTTACCTGCCACCCTCCCCAACTAAACATTATCTCTGTCATCCGTTACCTGCCACCCTCCCCAACTAAACATGATATCTGTCACCCGTTACCTGCCACCCTCCCCTATTTAAACAAGTATTAGGTTGGATAAACTTACGTGCTCAGCAGCCTCTGGGTCCAACTGACTCTGGAAGGGCGGCACATCAAATTGTATTTTCCTGGGACTGTTCGGCTCCATAGTGCTTCCACAGCAGACAGACAGAGAGATCGGGAGGGAGAGAGAGTAAGAGAGACGGGGAATGCTGACGGAGAACGGGAGGGAGATCTGGAGGGAGGGGGTGATGTATGGAGCATGGATCACTCTCCTGTTTCCTCTCTCTAACTACCCTGGAGTGGACGGGCCTCCCTTCTCTTGTCAACGAGTTCAGCTTGTTTCATTGGAGAATGAGAGTGAGTTCATGTCCATTAGTCAGTCTGTGATGTTTTAGTGTTGCTGAGCTCATTGGTGTGTTGGAATCACTATTGCTGATAGGACTGCCTTATAAACAGTTCATATTGTCAGAGATACAATCAGAAATACTACTCACATGTAATTCTAGGTCCGTTTAATTCCTCACTTGGTCTCCTCTGTCTTCTCCTATCTGTTGGACTCACATATTTCAATTTGATGTTTATATAAATAGAGGAAGATAAATGAAGGTGAAAACCTCCATGCCATCAAAAAAGACTAAGACTAAGACTGAACTCAATTATGTGACATCTGAAACACCAGAATGTGTGGCTAGCACTGAAAGCACAGAGCTCACAGCTCACAGCACACAGTTAACAGTTAACAGCACACAGTTAACAGTTAACAGCACACAGTTAACAGCTCACAATTAACAGCTCACAGTTAACAGCTCACAATAAACAGCTAACAGCACACAGTTAACAGCACACAGTTAACAGCACACAGTTAACAGCACACAGTTAACAGCTCACAGTTAACAGCTCACAGTTAACAGCACACAGCTCTGAGTATGACTGTCAGCAGACCAACGAGTGCAATCTAAGCTCCCATCAGCCACTTAGCCTCTAAACTCAGATTAGTAACTGGCTCTCTTCTCAATCCTATTTTCCTCTCTACCTTTTACTCTTCAGATTAGTAACTGGCTCTCTTCTCAATCCTATTTTCTTCTTTACCTTTTACTCTTCAGATTAATAACTGGCTCTCTTCTCAATCCCATTTTCCTCTATCTTTTACTCTTCAGATTAGTAACTGTCTCTCTTCTCAATCCTATTTTCTTCTTTACCTTTTACTCCTTAGATTATTAACTGGCTCTCTTCTCAATCCTATTTTCCTCTCTACCTTTTACTCTTCAGATTAGTAGCTGGCTCTCTTCTCAATCCTATTTTCTTCTTTACCTTTTACTCCTTAGATTAGTAACTGGCTCTCTTCTCAATCCTATTTTCCTCTCTACCTTTTACTCTTCAGATTAGTAGCTGGCTCTCTTCTCAATCCTATTTTCCTCTCTACCTTTTACTCTTCAGATTAGTAACTGGCTCTCTTCTCAATCCTATTTTCCTCTCTACCTTTTACTCTTCTGATTAGTAACCGGCTCTCTTCTCAATCCTATTTTCCTCTCTATCTTTTACTCTTCAGATTAGTAACTGGCTCTCTTCTCAATCCTATTTTCCTCTCTACCTTTTACTCTTCAGATTAGTAACTGGCTCTCTTATCAATCCTATTTTCCTCTCTACCTTTTACTCTTCTGATTAGTAACTGGCTCTCTTCTCAATCCTATTTTCCTCTCTACCTTTTACTCTTCAGATTAGTAACTGGCTCTCTTCTCAATCCTATTTTCCTCTCTACCTTTTACTCTTCAGATTAGTAACTGGCTCTCTTCTCAATCCTATTTTCCTCTCTACCTTTTACTCTTCAGATTAGTAACTGGCTCTCTTCTCAATCATATTTTCCTCTTTACCTTTTACTCTTCAGATTAGTAACTGGCTCTCTTTTCAATCCTATTTTCCTCTCTACCTTTTACTCTTCTGATTAGTAACCGGCTCTCTTCTCAATCCTATTTTCCTATCTACTTTTTGCTTTTCTTTTTCCTTTCATCACATCCTGTTTGTTCTATCAATCTCTTGACTTTGCTTTATGTACCATTATATTAGTATTAATTTACTTACTGTATAGTCTAATCATCATTCATAATCACAATACGCCTACATTATGTTGAGGTATACATATTTTCAACAGACTCAATTTGGCAGTTAAGTAGTTAAGGCTATTGAGACATGGATTAAAAAGGGCTCATATAAGCTTATGTCTTATATATAATGCATTATAACATTCTATAAACAAAGTGTGGTGCAGGCTGTAATTCATTGTTACTGGTATTATAATTATTTCCCTAAGCTAGGTGTCATGTAGAGTAGAGCATGTAAAGTAGATGCTGCTAACATGTCACCTACAAAACACAGGAAATACAGTCTCACAATTCCATTGTTTAGGTTTGGCGTAATTCCATTAAGCTTCTGGTACAGCAATATGACAATGGCTGTGAAAACAACATTAAACTGCCATACAACATTCAGAAACATTCACATTTTAATTCCACTAATGCAATGTCAAAGGATTTAACATTTAAACACATTGAATCGTGAGAAATAGAGACCACCACTACTCATCTGTAAAGAGGAACAGAGCTGTTTCTGTGTGTGTTAGTGGCATATGTGCAATCTGTTGTGATATTTAGTGTGTGTGTGTGTGTGTGTGTGTGTGTGTGTGTGTTTGATTACAGTCATTTACCCTCATCTCTGTGAGAGCTGCTAATGTAATTACTACCTGGCAGGCGAGAGTGAAGGAAGTGCTCCATTGAACCAGTACAGGCAGTTATTTTTTCCAGGGCACTTCAGATTGGAGTGCATTTTCTATAGAGATCAGGTTGGCAATCTCTGAACAGTTACTACTCACCTACAGCTACTCAGGGCAAACATTGGCAGAAGCACCTACAGAGTACCTGAATATATCATGTAAATGACATGTCTGTAACAGAAACAAGAACATGGAAAAACATGTTCAACCCCGAAAAAATTGGAACAGTATGTAAACGGCAAAACAAAAAAAGGGTCAATTGAAAATCAAATTCAGTCTGTAATATATTAAAAAAAGATTATTAACACAATATTTGATGGTTTACTTGGTTATTTTTCCCCATCCATCCATGATGTATTTATATTTATTTATTTGCTTTATAATGCGCCACATATTCTCAATAGATGACAGGTGAGGACTACAGGTTAGCATGCAGCCTCTCTGCATACTGTCACATATCCTTTAAGGTGCAGGAAAGCCACATGCAGAGCCAGGTATCAGGTTCAGTTGGTATTTAATCACACTCAAAATAACACAAGGAACACCGGAATCGAAAATAAAAGGTGCCCATAACAGGCGACGTGCGACGTGCAACTCCCAACTACGTTTGTACGTGCTAAATAGCCCTAGTGATAGCTAATACACCCCAGCTGTGCTAACGTCTCCAAACCCAACGCATTCTGAAACGAAATCAGTCTTGTCTGTGTAGCACCTCTGGTCCTAACCCGATTGGGAGGATGAGACACTTACATCACTCTAGGTCCTATAGGAAAATACACTTGTATTAGATGACTCACGAAGGGAGTAAGTGTTGGGTTAACAGTTAACAATTTTAATGCTTTTCACCATAAATCAATAGGAACATTTACAGCAGTTATAAACAATATTGCAGATATTACAGAAAATAGAGCTCGTAATTGAAATAATAAACAAAAGAGTTATGTCCCTTTTTGAGTTGGGGGGCTCCAACTCTATCACTCCTCTGTATTGAGGAGGACTTATTCAACCTTCCAAAAAGAGTTCAATCTGAGGGGAAATATCCGGATGTGTGTGTGCTCAATGTAGAATTCTATTACTACTACCCGGGTAGGTTAGTGTGTGTCTTATCTGTGTCAGAGTGGATGAATCTGCAAATCCTGGTCTTCTGTGGCAGGTCTTTAAGGTTGGCCACACCATATCCGACGCTGTCCACAGATCCGCTGGGCAAGGCTCGCCATCTTTCAGTTCGTCTATTTCTAGTACTCAACAAAAAAAACAACCTGCACATATAGTACAGGCTTGTAAGTTATCTGGTTCTACTCCGACTACATCAACTTCTTAATCATCTTATACAAAATCAATTGTTGTGTATCACACAATTAATATTTTAACTACAAAATAATAAATTACCAATCATTACTTACTATGTCATGGTATTTTAACAGACAATTAATTATTTATCTTTTTAAACCACCTTCCTTAACAAACATTTCTCTTTTAAAGTGGATTCATCAAATATATTTTACACATTAAGCAATGGCACAATGCACCACACGTACAGGAAAACCTTAACATAACTCCGGTTGGTTATATAACAAATGTTGAACTTAAACAGCGTTTATCAGTTATTTTTCTCCTCACAACGGCTAGCAAAACCACACATGTGGCACGTGTGGTTACTCACCGAAGTTCAAGGACAGTAATAACTCGACAGGAATTGAATCCAATAGGTTCACAGCTCGCAACCTACTGAAATAACAACTTATGAACACCTGAACGATTAATATGACTGAATTAATCAAAAGTTTGGAACTGTTTTATGGCATTTTGTACCATGAAATGCTCTGTTCGCTCGTAGCTGCGCATCTATTGTCTGCTCATCTCAGTGTTGCATTTTAAAGTGAACAAAAGTGGGGAATCCCGGTACCTCTCACTGCTTATTACAACACTGTACTCATCGCACTCTGCTGGAGAAACGTGGAACTGCATCTCTAAACAACATATAGGGGTTTAGTGGCCTTATATATATGGGCTACACCCTCCCCTCTTAACTCTGCATGGGACCCTTCATGCTCTAATCTGTGGGCTACAAGTAACCCGTCATAGTGACTGATGGTATCTATGGCTTTATTAAAGCTCTCTAAGAGACTTTGTGCGAAGGAGATTAAGGGCTTTCCCATCTGGTAGTCCCGAAAACGCTCAGGTTGTCTCCGCGACCTTTCAGATTTTCGTGTAGTCATGTTTGGGTCATTTGTCTCTTCGTCTGTGATATTATCACTTTCTTTATCAGCTGTATTACCGGTTGGTTTGTTGTTCAGCTGCTGGGTGTCATCAACGGGTTCTCGATATCCAGTGTTATCGTGGTTCCTAGGATATACATCTCCGTCATCTTCAGCAGTAGGTGGATTTCCAATTGTCATATCTGGTAAAGGTACATTCTCTTCAGTTGCTCGATTTCCATTTGCCATATCCGGTAAAGTGGCTCTGCAGACATTACAGGAGGACTGCCAGCCTGAAGTTTATCCTGAGGCTCAGGGGTCAAGGACATGGCTAATGAATCGTTATCCTCTGCCGTTGGAGTTACAAGGGCCCGTTGTCCCCTTGGAACTTCATAAATTTGAATAACTCTTTCTTCAGGGAGGACAGACAACTGGGTAGGACAAAAATAAGTGTCATCCTCAGATTCAGAGTTCTTCTCAAGGATCTGAGGTTGGCTGCGCCGGGTTTTGGGCCGCCGGATCCTTGGCTCGGCCTGTTCAGGTTCCTCTTCTTCAGTCAGGTTACCACAAGGGAGCAGGTGGTCCCTGTGTAGGGTTCGAACGGGACCGTCCCCATTTATGGGCTGTACCGTGTACACAGGTAAGTCTCTCATCCTTTTCAGGACTTTGTACACGGTAGACTCCCACTTATCTGCAAGTTTGTGTTTGTTCCTCAAGCGCAAGTTCCTTACCAACACTTGGTCACCTTCCTCCAGCGTTGACTCTCTAACTGCCTTGTCAAATCGACGTTTGTTCCTTCCAGCAACCTTTTGGGAGTTCTTGGTTGCAATCTGATAACTCTCTTCAAGACGGGCTCTCAGGGTTTTCACATACTGAGAGTGAGTTTTAGGAGCACCATATTTAACTGGCAAACCAAATGCAATGTCCACTGGTAGCCTAGGCTGGCGCCCAAACATCAGCTCATATGGGGTGAACTGGGTGACGTCGTTCTTGGTGCAGTTATAAGCATGGGTTAGTGGCTTTACATAGTCATGCCAATGACTTCTCTGTTTGTCCTTTAAGGTTCCCAGCATGCCTATGAGAGTTCGGTTGAACCTCTCAACCGGGTTTCCTCTCGGATGGTAAGGACTTGTGCGTATTTTAGTGATACCAGCGACGGTGCAGAGTTCTTGGATGAGTTGAGACTCAAAGTCTCTGCCCTGATCACTTAGTAGACGCTCAGGAAACCCGTAGTGCACCAAAAACTGTTCCCAAAGACACTTTGCAACTGTTGTAGCCTTCTGATCCTTTGTTGGAATGGCTACGGCATACTTGGTAAAGTGATCAGTTATGACTAAGATGTCCTTGGTGTTGCTACTGTCGGGCTCCAAGGAGAGATAATCCATGCATACCAGTTCCATGGGATGAGTCGTTTGGATATTCACAAGAGGTGCTGCTTTTTCAGGTGGTGTTTTCCTCCTAACACAGCGTCCACATGCTTTGATCTTGTTCTGTACATCCAGGGCCATCTTAGGCCAATAAAATCTCGAACGGACCAGGTCGAGGGATCTGTCCAACCCCATGTGCCCCATATCTTCGTGGAGACACGTAAGAATGGTGGACTTAAGAGACTTGGGAACCACAAGCTGGTAAGTGGTGTCACCTTCTGTTTTACGAGTTCTGTAGAGAAGCCCATTTCTCAACTCCAACCGTTTCCATTCTTTGAGCATCAGCTTGAGCTCTAAGGAGTCAGGGATAAGGTTTGTTTCAATTCCAGATTCTAATAAGTCGACAACTTGCCCAATGACGGGGTCAGATCTCTGATGTTGTTGGAGGTCTGTTTTACTGTATGTTGGTATTGTGGAACAACCTAGCTCTTCTGCTTCTCCATAGATGTCTGGCACGGCTTCTGCAGTAAGTGCAAGTGACTCTACCAAGGTGATAGATGGCAGGCCATCATCAGTTTCACCTAGGAGGTGGCGGCTGCACAAGACAGTGACTGTGTCAGCCGGTAGATTTCGTTGGTCAAGATAGGAAGAGAGGTGGTGTGAAGCGAACTGTTTAATTCGCTCTCTCTCCTCGAGAGAAGCATGGTCTTCTGGCAAAGCGTCATGAGGTCGTCTAGAAAGGCCATCCGCGTCTTGGTTGCTCTTCCCAGCGCGGTACTTTAGGTTAAAGTTGAAAGTGGAAAGAGCAGCAAGCCATCGGTAACTGGTTGGGTCAAGTTTGGCGGATTTCAAGATATACGTTAACGGGTTGTTATCCGTTACAACTGTGAACGCATTTCCATATAGAAAATCCTGAAATTTCTCTACGACGGACCACTTCAGTGCTAGGAATTCTAGCTTGTGGGCAGGGTATCGTTTTTCACTGGGTGAAAGCCCTCGGCTTGCATATGCGATAACTCTCATATCACCATCCTGTTCTTGGTAAAGGGCGGCACCCAACCCAGAAGTACTTGCGTCCGTGTGGAGGACATACGGGAGTACAGGAGAGGAGGTGAGTTTGGCTATGATTTTCTCAAATCCTTCTTGGCAAGCAGGTGTCCACCGGCTGGCAAAGGGTTCCTTGGGGTTTAAATACCCCTCCGGGCAAGGTGTTACTTTTCGGCCCTTCCTGTACGGTGGGTAGCCCCTAGTAAGATCATTTAGCGGTTTGGTTATCTTGGAATAATCCTTTACAAACCGTCGGTAGTATCCTGCAAACCCAAGGAACGATTTAAGTTCACTGAGAGTTTGGGGTTTTGGCCAGGTGTGGAGGGCACTGACCTTCTCCGGATCAGTTTCAACTCCCTTGTCGGAAACAATGTGCCCTAGGTAACGCACAGAGTTCTGGGAAAAGCGACACTTCGTTGGTGAAAGTTTCAAGCCATTTTCTCTAAGCTGCTGGAGGACATGCAAGAGCCGGGTTTCGTGTTCCTCCAAGGTGCTTGAAAACACAATGATGTCATCTAGAAACACGAGTACTTCCTTCAAATTGAGACTGCCCATACATCGCTCCATCAATCGTTGGAAAGTACTGGGGGCGTTGGTGATTCCCTGAGGCATGCGATTAAACTCATAAAACCCCAGAGGGCACACAAAGGCGGTCTTCGGCTTGTCACGTTCCTCCATTTCTATCTGGTAATAACCAGATTTCAAATCCATTACCGAGAACCATTTGGATCCGGCAAGAGCTGAGAAAGACTCTTCAAGATTTGGAAGTGCCGGGGTTGTGAGTTCGAGCCTCGCCCGTTGCGGAGTTTTTTTTCGCCCTCCCAGATAATTACTAATAGTGATAATAATAATAAACCGATAACAGTGAAACACGCGCACGTTGTTGTATTTCGGCCTCCTCCTTTTTGCAAAACTCTGAGGACTGTGAAAAGAGATCACGGGTCACTCTGACCCGCTCGACTCAGAGTGTGTACTTGATGCGAGGACAACGGCGGGTTTAGATGCCGGGGTTGTGAGTTCGAGCCTCGCCCGTTGCGGTGGGTTTTTCGCCCTCCCAGATAATTACTAATAGCGATAATAATAATAAACCGCTAACAGTGAAACACGCGCACGTTGTTGTAATTCGGCCTACTTCTTTTTGCAAAACTCTGAGGGCTGCGAAAAGAGATCGTGGGTCACTCTGTCCCGCTCGACTCGGGGTGGGTACGCAATGCGAGGACAACGGCTTGGTTAGATGCCGGGGTTGTGAGTTGGAGCCTCGCCCGTTGCGGTAATTTTTTTTGCTCTCCCAGATATATAATAATAGCGATAATAATAATAATAAACCGATAACAGTGAAACACGCGCACATTGTTGTATTTCGGCCTCCTGCTTTTTGCCAAACTCTGAGGGCTGTGAAAAGAGATCGCCATTCAGACCCACTCGACTCGGGGTGTGGACGCAATGCGAGGACGACGGCAGGGTTAGATGCCGGGGTTGTGAGTTCGAGCCTCGCCCGATGCGGTGGTTTTTTTCGCCCTCCCAGATAATTACTAATAGTGATAATAATAATAAACCGATAACAGTGAAACACGCGCACGTTGTTGTATTTCGGCCTCCTCCTTTTTGCAAAACTCTGAGGACTGTGAAAAGAGATCACGGGTCACTCTGACCCGCTCGACTCAGAGTGTGTACTTGATGCGAGGACAACGGCGGGTTTAGATGCCGGGGTTGTGAGTTCGAGCCTCGCCCGTTGCGGTGGGTTTTTCGCCCTCCCAGATAATTACTAATAGCGATAATAATAATAAACCGCTAACAGTGAAACATGCGCACGTTGTTGTAATTCGGCCTACTTCTTTTTGCAAAACTCTGAGGGCTGCGAAAAGAGATCGTGGGTCACTCTGTCCCGCTCGACTCGGGGTGGGTACGCAATGCGAGGACAACGGCTTGGTTAGATGCCGGGGTTGTGAGTTCGAGCCTCGCCCGTTGCGGTAATTTTTTTTGCTCTCCCAGATATATAATAATAGCGATAATAATAATAATAAACCGATAACAGTGAAACACGCGCACATTGTTGTATTTCGGCCTCCTGCTTTTTGCCAAACTCTGAGGGCTGTGAAAAGAGATCGCCATTCAGACCCACTCGACTCGGGGTGTGGACGCAATGCGAGGACGACGGCAGGGTTAGATGCCGGGGTTGTGAGTTCGAGCCTCGCCCGATGCGGTGGTTTTTTTCGCCCTCCCAGATAATTACTAATAGCGATAATAATTATAAACCGATAACAGTGAAACACGCGCACTTTGTTGTATTTCGGCCTCCTCCTTTTTGCAAAACTCCGAGGGCTGTGAAAAGAGTTTGCCATTCAGCCATGCTCGACTCGGGGTGTGTACTTGATGCGAGGACAAAAGCGGGGTTAGATGCCGGGGTTGTGAGTTCGAGCCTCGCCCGTTGCGATGGTTTTTTTCGTTCTCCCAGATAATTTCTAATAGCGATAATAATAATAAACCGATAACAGTGAAACACGCGCACGTTGTGGTATTTCGGCCTCCTCCTTTTTGCAAAATTCTGAGGGCTGTGAAAAGAGATCACGGGTCACTCTGACCCGCTCGACTCGGAGTGTGTACGCGATGCGAGGACAACGGGAGGGTTGAAGAGTTACTTTGTGTCCAGGTATTTGAAGTGACCTTATTTCTGGTTAAAGCCCATGTTTCTGAAAGAATTACACCTGGCATTTGCAAATCCTCCATTTACTACAGGTGTACTTGGCTTTGATTAATCTTGTGAAATGTCAGATAAAACCAATGAGGTTCCAGTTGCTAGAACATTGAGTGCAAAACATATCATATTTTACTTCGACACAAGCCGTCCAAGAAGTCTCATACGAAGCCCGCATAGCTCAGTCGGTAGAGTATCAGACATTTAATCTGAGGGTCAAAGTCCCTGTTCGGGCGTTTCTTGCTTAGGCCCGTTAGGCTATGGTCAGAAATACAATTGCTCACTGCTACGCACATTTTTTAGTGTCTTTGGATGTTGTCAAAAAGTTGTAGCTGGCAGAACTTACTCAGAACACTGTGTAGTCCAGCAACACAACCTTATGCCTTTTTGATGGCCTGTTTGCAATGCTCATGTTGCAGTATGTGCAATAAGCATGAGCAAAAGACATGCCCCCAAAGTGATTTGAAAATGCAACCGTCAGGTCTGGAGTCAGACACGCTACCGTTGCGCCACGAGGTCTAACCTTCCAGACATTTGTGCGCTTTCTGAAAATCCACGTCAATGTGTGGGAGTTACTTGAGTTCAAACTTCTAATCTGGGGACCCAGCTAAACTTCATGATTGTTTTGATCGCCTGGCTGCAATGCATATTTTAGAGTAGGTTCCAAAAGAATCATACAATTGACCCCAACTTGCCCTGAACAAACAACACATTTCTGATTTGGAGAAAGACGTACTACTTTTGTGCTACTACGTCCTCGTTTTTTTACGAGATTATGAGGTGTTTGAAAATCCATGTTCATTTTAAAGAGTTACTTTGTGTCCAGGTATTTGAAGTGACCTTTTTTCTGGTTCAAGCCCATGTTACTACAGGTGTTATTGGCTTTGATTAATCTTGTGAAATGTGCATATAAAACCAATGAGGTTCCAGTTGCTAGAACATTGAGTGCGCTAGCTAGCGTTAGCAGTTTATAATGCTGTTTCATATGCTACTATGGTGCATGCAGCAGTAGTGTGTATTCATGAGTAATGACTGATAGGTTTAACACATTGTATACTATGGTACATGTAGCAGCAGTGTGTATTCATGAGTAATGACTGATAGGTTTAACACATTGTATACTATGGTGCATGTAGCAGCAGTGTGTATTCATGAGTAATGACTGATAGGTTTAACACATTTGTATACTATGGTGGTTTAACACATTGTATACTATGAAAGCTTGCAGCAGCAGTGTGTATTTATGAGTAATGACTGATAGGTTTAACACATTGTATACTATGGTGCATATAGCAGCAGTGTGTATTCATGAGTAATGACTGATAGGTTTAACACATTGTATACTATTGTCCTTGCAGCAGCAGTGTGTATTCATGAGTAATGACTGATAGGTTTAACACATTGTATACTATGGTGCTTGCAGCAGCAGTGTGTATTCATGAGTAATGACTGATAGGTTTAACACATTGTATACTATGGTGCATGTAGCAGCAGTGTGTATTCATGAGTAATGACTGATAGGTTTTTATACATTGTATACTTGACAGGGAGGTATGAACCAGTCAATAAAAATAAGTACATATTAACTGAGAAGATTTAAACATGTGCTAAACTCCTGTCCATTGTACTGTCTTCTCTTTTTCACAGAGGTCACGGTGATAGGATAGGATGGAAAGGCCCAGGAAAAACATTTGAAGCCGGTGTGAAGCAAACCTTGCCCCCCCCACCAATGAACTATTACTGCTAATTGAATGTAAACTGTTGAGGGTTTCCCTTCTTTAAAGAAGGCTACCTGATGAGTCCATGTTTATTCTATAACAAATCAAAAGTCACTGCGTCAGGGCTGGCAGGAAAGTGATATGAGAGAGGGGGCCTGTATGGTAACTTCCTGTTGAGCTTGACTGCCAGGTTAATTCTTACTGTACTTTTATACAATACTAAAGCATGTGAATTGTTGCTGCTTGCTCTCCCTCCCTTTAGGCATCCCCCAAAGGCTCTTTTTTAAGAGCCAATTCACAAATGTTCTTTTACAGAACGTTGTGTGTGTGTGTGATGTATATAATGTTTGTTGCAATTATATTATTTCAATGCTGATGGTATCATGTGCTCTGCAGGAGTGTTGCTGTATCTTGCCTAACACCAGTAGGGTTGTTTACCTAACATTAGTAGGGTCGTTTACTTAACACTAGTGGGGTTTTTTGCCTATCGGTTGTGGGGTTTGTTTTGTCTTGTCCCTCACAGGCTATGCCAAGCTCTCTTCTGGTCCTCCCTGGCTCTGTTGTCCTGCTAAGTAACACGTGACACATATGACAGGGAGGTATGAACCAGTCAATAAAAATAAGTACATATTAACTGAGAAGATTTAAACATGTGCTAAACTCCTGTCCATTGTACTGTCTTCTCTTTTTCACAGAGGTCACGGTGATAGGATAGGATGGAAAGGCCCAGGAAAAACATTTGAAGCCGGTGTGAAGCAAACCTTGCCCCCCCCACCAATGAACTATTACTGGTAATTTAATGTAAACTGTTGAGGGTTTCCCTTCTTTAAAGAAGGCTACCTGATGAGTCCATGTTTATTCTATAACAAATCAAAAGTCACTGCGTCAGGGCTGGCAGGAAAGTGATATGAGACAGGGGGCCTGTATGGTAACTTCCTGTTGAGCTTGACTGCCAGGTTAATACTAACTGAACGTTTATACAATACTAAAGCATGTGAATTGTTGCTGCTTGCTCTCCCTCCCTTTAGGCATCCCCCATTGCATACTATGGTGCTTGCAGCAGTAGTGTGTATTCATGAGTAATGACTGATAGGTTTAACACATCACATACTATGGTGCTTGCAGCAGTAGTGTGTATTCATGAGTAATGACTGATAGGTTTAACACATTGCATACTATGGCGCAGCAGCAGCAGTGTCACCTCAGTTTGGCAGTTGATATCAGTACACAGTCGACTACGGGTGGCCGCAAGCACACATCATCACAATTTCTGCAGAAATTGTACGCTATCTAGTTATTATTATTATCCTCACTTTTTTAGGTCCTTTTGGCATATTCCCGTGAGATAAAAAGGCCCAAATTGGCCCATTTTTGCAAGGTAGTACAGATCCCCGGGCTACAACTTATGGAAGTGCATATGCATCTCGTACTGTCAGGGCATTTAGCTTCCGACAGTCGATGCAAAGTCGAACTTCCCCGTTCTTCTTCCGCACCACAACGATTGGTGAGGAGTAGGGTGACTCAGACTCACGAATCACTCCAGCATCAAGGAGTGTTTGCAGATGTTTCCTTACAGCTTCATAGTCGTTAGGGTGTATTGGTCTGGATTTCTGCCTAAAAGGAGTTTCGTTTTTAGGTTTATGTGGTGTTTAACTTTAGATGCTTGCCCAAAATCAAGGTCGTGGAGGGCAAAAACATCCAGATAACCATTTAGACTGTGTGTTATCTTGTCTTTCCACTCTTGTGGGAGAGGGGAATCACCGAAGCCAAATGTCAGTCCTGACTTGGTGGTTTCATTCCCTGGCTGGGAAGTGACAGTGCAACAGTTCACAGTGTCAGAGCTCTTGACAGAAGCAGATAAGGGGTCATAAACTTGTGAAGGGACATGAAGCTCAGCAATGACACAACTGGAGGGGAGTGTTACATCATGCTCACTTTCATTCCTTACCCACACCGGCAGCTTATGGGGACTCTGCTTAGGCAAGGTGACAAGGCAACACTCTACAAAGATTCCCCCGGGTAGGGTGGACGTGCTTGGCTGTTCGACAATAGCATATTCGCTAGTGGTGCCAACCTTGACGTAGCCATCCAGAAGAACTTTTCCTTGTGCAGGTATCACCTTCTGCTCTCTGCTTTTCAATGTCATTAAACCAATTCTCCCTGTTGAGTCTACTTCCTTCAGGATTCGAAGAATCTGTCTATAGCCATAGATAGGAGAAAAGTTGTAAGGGTTTTTTCCATGACAGTGTTCGTCATACAGGACATCAAGAGCATTGGTACCAATCAGTACAGGTAGGTTATTGTTGGTGCGCAGGTCTGGAACAACCAATGCCAAGGTAGAGACCTCAGGCTCGGTTTCAACAAAGTTCTTGGGAAACTTAAGAATGAGGGACACATAACCCAAGTAGGGGACAGTTTCACCACTAGCAGCTTCAACATCGAGACCAGAAATGGGCTGGATGGGATACTCCGATAGATGGCTGTTGTAGAAAGAAGCAGACGCCGTGGTCACTTGAGACCCGGTGTCAAGGAGACAGACACAATGTACCACTGACACAGTGACATTAGCTGTACACTTTCCCCCTACAAGCCCTCTAGGCAGCTTGGTTTGATGTTCTACCTTGTGGCAGTGAATGGATGCTTGGGTCTGTGGTTTCAGTTTGGGACATTCATACTTGGCTTCAGCTCCTGGCAGTCCCTCCACGGGAACTGAAGTTTAAACTCTTTTCGTTTGACTTCGACCTGTTCAGGATTTGGCTCATTGTTGCAAGAAGGCACAATATGACCATCCTCGCCACACTTAAAGCAATACCCCGGGGCTTCTTTGTGAGAGGTGACTCGCCTGAGGGTGGGGATTTGTGTTCATTGGGGGTCTTTGTCTTGAAGTTTGACTTCTTATTTAGCTTAACAGAAGACTGGCTGGAGCCATTACTCAAGGATGCTTTCAGAGAAGCCATTTGGGCTTGCAACTTTGCAAGTTGTTTCTCTAATTTGTTCGTGTCAATGGGAGAAGCTACAGCTGTAGTAGCTATCTTGTCTGTATCAGGACGATAGTCCTCAACTGACAGGGAATTTGACTGGGCTTTGGTCTTGGAGAAACCTAAGTGCTGTTTCATCCTGCTTGATTTAGCAGCCTGGCGGTCTTCTTCTGTACGTAACAGAAGGAGCAACTCTGAGAATGAGGGTGGGTTATTTTTCTTCTGCTCAAGTTGGAGGCTTGTGATAAGGCTGTTATCCCAGCACCCTCTACAAAACTGTTTGAGCAGCTGGCGCCCTGAATCGGTAGCAGCCATGCCGCCTCGTTTAATGACTTTACTCAGAGCGGTCTGCAACCTTTGCAGATAGCTGGAAGGCTTTTCCCCGTAGTTCTGGTTCATGCTTAGAAATTTAGCAAACAGCTCATCTCCATCTGTAGCATGCCCCCTCGAATAAGGATGAGATCTTTACTGGTAGTTTTATGATGTTTATTCCTTATCCGTTCATCATATCACCAACGTAAGAACTGAAATGTATACAAACACATGTAATAGATCAGGTAACATTCTACACATTTTCATGCTGTTTTACATTTGTACAAAACGAACATATTACTAACAAATGCTTTTTTAAACTGATTAAACAAACCTTTTGCCTCTTCGGAGGGGCTGCAAGAATAAATCTACCATTTACCAGCTTCGTGTCGCAGTGACCACCGCACTTGCGATGACAAGCTAAAAGATACAAACTGCACTTGACAGGGCACGCGCGCGCTCGCTCCCAAAAGAAAGTAAAGCGCGTAACTTAAAACAGAAAGTTAACCCCTTCAGCACAAAAACATAAAAACAAAAAACAATCACCTTTTCTGTGACAAAACACACACATGGTTATTTACACCATCATCAACAGTGCCATACGCTAGGCTGAGATAATCATGGGAAAAGGAGCTAGGCCCAAGATGTTTGATAATGTTAGCAGCAGGTGGGAAAAGACTTTCAACTATTTTTCTAACAGTGATCCTATCAGACATCAAGGGATCGGCAATGTGAAATTCAACATTACTGCGCCATGTGTCATAGTCAGACTCTAAGTTGGGACAGGGAATCTTCCCGGAGAAAGGCCTGGGAACCCGCATCACTGCTTTTGATGACATGCTCAACTACAACTTTTTGGACTTCAGGAGTGGTAAGCTGTTCAGAGGGTAAGAACAAAGTTTGTTTTTTTAGTGAAGGTAATGCTTCTGCACCTACAGTGAGTGAGAGTGAATCACGCTCTTGGGGATGGGTCGAATCAGTAATTAGTCTGATAGGTGTTTGGTTAGCTTTTGGCTCAACTGTAGCTATATAGCTAATGGGCTGGGATTTGCAACTAACTTTTGGTGTATCGAGTTCAGCTGCCTGAGGGCGGCTAGTCGACTCCTGAATTCTAGCCAGCTCATCCAGCAAAACCTTCTCAAAATCAGCTCCACTTAGCTTGGCAACATCTTTCAATTCAGCTAAATAAGTGCGAGTCAAGCTCGACCCTCTATCAGCTGCATACAGATCGGACAAAAGCTGAATGTGATGGGTAACATCGGGGTTACTACTGGGTCTTTGGTAAGGTAAAGTGTCCTGCAAGTACTGGATGGCCTCACCTGATTCAAACTCAACAATAGCTGTATCTTGAAATTTTGTGTCAGAACTGATTACATTAATAATCCTTCCAACAGAACCAAACTGGCCCAAATACTCCATAACCTCATTGTCGACCTCATCACCGATTAAACCTCTTACTAAGACAGAGTTGGGTACTTTAATGTTTTTTGTCTGAATAAAATCCATATTTTCCTTTATGACCGCAAAAAGGTTGTTCCAGCTAAATTATGTCAGTGATTACAAGTAAGCAACAAAAATGTCAACTGCTCAACCCTCAACTCCTCCTGGCTGGCTCGCCAAATTTGTGTAGCACCTCTGGTCCTAACCCGATTGGGAGGATGAGACACTTACATCACTCTAGGTCCTATAGGAAAATAAACGTGTATTAGATGACTCACGAAGGGAGTAAGTGTTGGGTTAACAGTTAACAATTTTAATGCTTTTCACCATAAATCAATAGGAACATTTACAGCAGTTATAAACAATATTGCAGATATTACAGAAAATAGAGCTCGTAATTGAAATAATAAACAAAAGAGTTATGTCCCTTTTTGAGTTGGGGGGCTCCAACTCTATCACTCCTCTGTATTGAGGAGGACTTATTCAACCTTCCAAAAAGAGTTCAATCTGAGGGGAAATATCCGGATGTGTGTGTGTTCAATGTAGAATTCTATTACTACTACCCGGGTAGGTTAGTGTGTGTCTTATCTCTGTCAGAGTGGATGAATCTGCAAATCCTGGTCTTCTGTGGCAGGTCTTTATGGTTGGCCACACCATATCCAACGCTGTCCACAGATCCGCTGGGCAAGGCTCGCCATCTTTCAGTTCGTCTATTTCTAGTACTCAACAAAAAAACCAACCTGCACATATAGTACAGGCTTGCAAGTTATCTGGTTCTACTCCGACTACATCAACTTCTTAATCATCTTATACAAAATCAATTGTTGTGTATCACACAATTAATATTTTAACTACAAAATAATAAATTACCAATCATTACTTACTATGTCATGGTATTTTAACAGGCAATGAATTATTTATCTTTTTAAACCACCTTCCTTAACAAACATTTCTCTTTTAAAGTGGATTCATCAAATATATTTTACACATTAAGCAATGGCACAATGCACCACACGTACAGGAAAACCTTAACATAACTCCGGTTGGTTATATAACAAAAGTTGAACTTAAACAGCGTTTATCAGTTATTTTTCTCCTCACAGCGGCTAGCAAAACCACACATGTGGCACGTGTGGTTACTCACCGAAGTTCAAGGACAGTAATAACTCAACAGGAATTGAATCCAATAGGTTCACAGCTCGCAACCTACTGAAATAACAACTTATGAACACCTGAACGATTAATATGACTGGATTAATCAAGGGTTTGGAACTGTTTTATGGCATTTTGTACCATAAAATGCTCTGTTCGCTCGTAGCTGCGCATCTATTGTCTGCTCATCTCAGTGTTGCATTTTAAAGTGACCCCCCCCGCTACAAAAGTGGGGAATCCCGGTACCTCTCACTGCTTATTACAACACTGTACTCATCGCACTCTGCTGGAGAAACGTGGAACTGCATCTCTAAACAACATATAGGGGTTTAGTAGCCTTATATTTCATATGGGCTACATCTGCGTCTCGGACTAAAAGGATTATTCCGATAGCGGTCAAGGCCACAACTGCAGGAATATCACTAGCTAAAGTGCCTGTGCATTTCTTTACACTAGAACTACAACAGATTGCCAAAGGCACTTGAGACCACAAGCAACGCTACTTTAACAGACAATAAGGCTAACATTATAAATGACTTGTCATCGCTTCCTTCACCATATACGTGAAGCAGAGTGGAAGATGCCGGACAAATCAGATCAGAATTCATTTTGGTTACCTGAACCACAAAGAGTTTACATTTTCCTAAAATAAAAATTTGCAATGAAAAGCTTACTGAGACAGCTGGGACTACATCGAAATTTTACCGGCATTTGGAAAGGAAACATCAGAAACGGTAAGCTAAGAGATGTTTGCGATGCTAGCTCTAGCTATCTAACTTTTAAAATCTGCTTCTGTCAAAACACATGAGAAATCTCTTCCTCATTAACTGGGCTGTACCCAAAGACATTTAGCGAGTAATAGCTATGTGAGGTCATACACTGTATGTTGCAGAGTGTACACATGTACTGTATTCATACATGTAGATTCGTTCCAATACAGTACACAGATTTTGCATTCATTCATTAGTGTTTCAACAGTTCACTGGTGAGACACTATTGTTTTTGTTCCCGTTGGTTATTATTATTATCCTCACTTTTTTAGGTCCTTTTGGCATATTCCCGTGAGATAAAAAGGCCCAAATTGGCCCATGTTTGCAAGGTAGTACAGGCCCCCGGGCCACACTTTATGGTCCAATGAAATGCAAATCAGCCTCATGGTGGCGCTGTAATAAGCCCCCACATTTTGCAACTTTGGAAGCATGCCACACCCACCCCATGTGACATAGAGTCATGAAACTTGGTCCATGGGTCCATCACCTCATAAGTAACATTTTTCACATTGGGACTCATAAAGTCCGCCATGATGGATTTTCCGCCATTTTGGATTTTGTAATAATAGCCTTAATCGCTTCTTCTCTGGCACGAATGTCCAATCTTTACGTCCTTTGGTCAATAGCTTCAACAGACCAATGTCTGTAAAACATGTATAAGTCAACTATGGAACTATGTTAATTGGTACATTGGTTCACGTCCTCTCAAGGAATATATTTGCAATTGGGACTCATTAACTCCGCCTCTTTTCGGTATTTTAGGATATGTGTCAAAATGTCAATTTAGCCATTTCCCAGGAGAAATAAGGCCCGCTTCTGCAGGCTACTACAGGCCCACAGGCCACAACTGTAGAAGGACGCACAAATCGGCCTCATGGTGGCGCTGTTATAAGCCTCCAAAGTTTGCACCTGTGTAAGCTCGCCACACCATGGGGTATGTGACATAGAGTCATGTAAATTGGTACATGTGTTAATCTCCTCACAAGTAACATTTTTGCAATTGGGACTCTTAGTGTGCGCCGTTACGGGTTCCTCGCCATTGTGGATATTGAATAAATAGTAGCTTTGTTCAGAACCTTCTCTAAGCAGCAATGGTTGTGAGAATGTAAGCATATTACTTAAATATTGTTATTTATATTACACTTTAACTTGATTGGACTGAGGATATTAACATACACTAGTATGTCATACCCCAGCATGTCAATTGTCAAGCCTGTAGGTCAAAATTCAACAAAATTGCAGCAGGTCATAAAACAACAAGAGGACATCTAGTTAAAAGTGACCCATTTTCACATAGCTATCCCCTAAAGCTATCTGTCAGTCTGTTGACCCATAATCGAAAATGTCATCACTTTAGATGGGGTTGCTCCACAATAAAGTAGCGCAACAAGTACATTTGTAACATTCTTTTGAAACACGGCCAATACTGCTTGCAGCTTTAATTACATTTTTTTTTGCTTTTGCTTACACTGTTTTTTACGTATTCTTTTCTTATGTGATCGATGTTCATGCGACCAGATATCTTACTGATTCCTTCGCCCTCAATTTTAGATTCTTGGAGTAAATGGCAGGGCAAAAACAAACAGATGTCACACAGCCAACTATTACAAACTCTACCCAGAAAATGCAAGTCTACATTCGTCAAGGCAACAAGCTATCAGTCAAGCCGTTATCCAAGATTTGATAATTGGGTGTTGTCTGCCATTTGAAACACTTTTTTGAGATAATGGATAGTAAGTACACAACAATCTCTAGAAGAACAGTTTCTGAGAAATGAATACCATTGTTGGTAAGAAAGGTCAAGGAAACTGTTTAGTAGAAGCTATATCTCTGGTCTGATCGCATGCTACGCTCCTTCCAAATCAGAGTATTCCTATGGACAACTTGCCGGATTGTAGGCGTTTCACAGGCAAACATACCGGGAAGCAAATTGCTTCTGCCTTTGACGAGATCACAGAGGAATGTGATATTCGTCAGAAGATAAGTTATATCATCACAGACAATGCTGCCAACATGAAATGCTAAATTCAAATGCCACAACAGCAGTCTGATGACAACGAGACTGAGGTGAGTCTAGATAATGAGCACTTGTGAGAGGCAGAATTACCATGGGCATCAGGTGAACATCTTTCTCTGCAGTTAGTTGTGTATGCTGACATTAAGGAGGTTAGGGACATCTGCGGCACCTTCTACGGCACATCTGTGGCACCATCTGCGGCACCATCTGTGGGCACCATCTGTGGGCACCATCTGGGGCACCATCTGCGGGCACCATCTGTGGGCACCATCTGCGGCACCATCTGTGGGCACCATCTGCGGCATCATCTGTGGGCACCATCTGTGGGACCATCTGCGAGACCATCTGCGGCACCATCTGCGGGACCATCTGCGGCACCATCTGTGGGCACCATCTGTGGGCACCATCTGCGGGACAATCTGCGGCACCATCTGTGGGCACCATCTGTGGGCACCTTCTGCGGCACCATCTGTGGGCACATTCTGCGGCACCATCTGTGGGCACATTCTGCGGCACCATCTGCGGCACCATCTGCAGCACCATCTGTGGGCACCATCTGTGGGCACATTCTGCAGCACCATCTGCGGCACCATCTGCAGCACCATCTGCGGCACCATCTGCAGCACCATCTGTGGCACCATCTGTGGCACCATCTGCGGCACCATCTGCAGCACCATCTGTGGGCACCATCTGTGGGCACCATCTGTGGGCACCATCTGTGGGCACCATCTGCGGCACCTTAGCAAAAACTTCACTGTTCATAACTATATAACATAGCAGCTCACAATTCAGAGACAAGTTTGAGGCTATATTTGACCCTCATAAGACTGTCTAATAGCACCTTCAGATACAGGCCCTTACAGCACTGGACTACAAAGCCCTGACCGAACAGTGCAGCAAGGACTATGAGAATGTAGTGTTTAATGGATGTGAGTGAAATCATCTGAAGAAACTGAGTGCAGTTCTTGCACCAATTCTCCGATGCAACAGACCTGACAGAAGGAGAGATGGGTGGGTCAAATGGTTCTGGACTTTAATACACACTTTCTGATGATGGAAGAGACCCCATTGCATTGCCAGCAATTAGTCAAGGCCCTTTGTCAGTCTCGGATGAAAAGATCTCAAAGCAATCTGGTCCACAAGAGAGGAAGAGGAACCTTTAAACCAAGATTTGTACTTGTTTGTTACCATGCTGGTTCCACAGTTTGGTCTAAGCTGGCTGGATCTAGATGTTACCATGCTGGATCCACAGTTTGGTCTAAGCTGGCTGGATCTAGATGTTATCATGCTGGATCCACAGTTTGGTATAAGCTGGCTGGATCTAGATGTTACCATGCTGGATCCACAGTTTGGTATAAGCTGGCTGGATCTAGATGTTACCATGCTGGATCCACAGTTTGGTCTAAGCTGGCTGGATCTAGATGTTACCATGCTGGATCCACAGTTTGGTCTAAGCTGGCTGGATCTAGATGTTACCATGCTGAATCCACAGTTTGGTCTAAGCTGGCTGGATCTAGAACTTACCATGCTGGATCCACAGTTTGGTCTAAGCTGGCTGGAACTAGATGTTAGCAGTGACCAGTTCTGGAACGCTGGGAATGACCGGCTCTGGCACACTGAGGGCGGGGACCGGCTCACATGCAGGCAGCTCCAGCCATGCCCTCCAGCCCTTTCCGACCACACCAGAGGGCTGGTGTCATTCAAACCCACTGGGTGGCACTAGTTACAACACCAGACCACTGGGTGGCACTAGTTACAGCACCAGACCACTGGGTGGCAGTAGTTACAGCACCAGACCACTGGGTGGCACTAGTTACAGAACCAGACCACTGGGTAGCACTTGTTACAGCACCAGACAACTGGGTGGCACTAGTTACAACACCAGACCACTGGATGGCACTAGTTACAACACCAGACCACTGGGTAGCACTTGTTACAGCACCAGACAACTGGGTGGCACTAGTTACAACACCAGACCACTGGGTGGCACTAGTTACAGCACCAGAGCACTGGGTGGCACTAGTTACAGCACCAGACCACTGGGTGGCACTAGTTACAGTACCAGACCACTGGGTGGCACTTATTACAGCACCAGACCACTGGGTGGCACTTATTACAGCACCAGACCACTGGGTGGCACTAGTTACAACACCAGACCACTGGGTAGCACTAGTTACAGAACCAGACCACTGGGTGGCGCTTATTACAGCACCAGACCACTGGGTGGCACTAGTTACAACACTAGACCACTGGGTAGCACTAGTTACAACACCAGACCACTGGATGGCACTAGTTACAACACCAGACCACTGGGTGGCACTAGTTACAGTACCAGACCACTGGGTGGCACTAGTTACAGCACCAGACCACTGGGTGGCACTAGTTACAGAACCAGACCACTGGATGGCACTTGTTACAACACCAGACCACTGGGTGGCACTAGTTACAGCACCAGACCACTGGGTGGCACTAGTTACAGCACCAGACCACTGGTTGGCACTAGTTACAGCACCAGACCACTGGGTGGCACTAGTTACAGACACCAGACCACTGGGTGGCACTAGTTACAACACCAGACCACTGGGTGGCACTAGTTACAACACCAGACCACTGGGTGGCACTAGTTACAGTACCAGACCACTGGGTGGCACTAGTTACAGCACCAGACCACTGGGTGGCACTAGTTACAGAACCAGACCACCTGGTGGCACTTGTTACAACACCAGACCACTGGGTGGCACTAGTTACAGCACCAGACCACTGGGTGGCACTAGTTACAGCACCAGACCACTGGGTGGCACTAGTTACAGCACCAGACCACTGGGTGGCACTAGTTACAACACCAGACCACTGGGTGGCACTAGTTACAGCACCAGACCACTGGGTGGCACTAGTTACAGCACCAGACCACTGGGTGGCACTAGTTACAGTACCAGACCACTGGGTGGCACTAGTTACAGTACCAGACCACTGGGTGGCACTAGTTACAGTACCAGACCACTGGGTGGCACTAGTTACAGTACCAGACCACTGGGTGGCACTAGTTACAGCACCAGAGCACTGGGTGGCACTAGTTACAGCACCAGACACTGGGTGGCACTAGTTACAGTACCAGACCACTGGGTGGCACTTATTACAGTACCAGACCACTTGGTGGCACTTATTACAGCACCAGACCACTGGGTGGCACTAGTTACAACACCAGACCACTGGGTAGCACTAGTTATAGAACCAGACCACTGGGTTGCACTAGAGACAGTACCAGACCACTGGGTGGCACTAGTTACAGTACCAGACCACTGGGTGGCACTAGTTTCAGTACCAGACCACTGGGTGGCACTAGTTACAGCACCAGACCACTGGGTGGCACTAGTTACAGTACCAGACCACTGGGTGGCACTAGTTACAGCACCAGAGCACTGGGTGGCACTAGTTACAGCACCAGAGCACTGGGTGGCACTAGTTACAGTACCAGACCACTGGGTGGCACTTATTACAGCACCAGACCACTGGGTGGCACTAGTTACAACACCAGACCACTGGGTAGCACTAGTTACAGTACCAGACCACTGGGTGGCACTAGTTACAGCACCAGAGCACTGGGTGGCACTAGTTACAGCACCAGACCACTGGGTGGCACTAGTTACAGCACCATACCACTGGTTGGCACTAGTTACAGAACCAGACCACTGGGTTGCACTAGTTACAGTACCAGACCACTGGGTGGCACTAGTTACAGAACCAGACCACTGGGTGGCACTAGTTACAGCACCAGACCACTGGGTGGCACTAGTTACAGTACCAGACCACTGGGTGGCACTAGTTACAGTACCAGACCACTGGGTGGCACTAGTTACAGAACCAGACCACTGGGTTGCACTAGAGACAGTACCAGACCACTGGGTGGCACTAGTTACAGTACCAGACCACTGGGTGGCACTAGTTACAGAACCAGACCACTGGGTGGCACTAGTTACAGTACCAGACCACTTGGTGGCACTTATTACAGCACCAGACCACTGGGTGGCACTAGTTACAGCACCAGAGCACTGGGTGGCACTAGTTACAGCACCAGAGCACTGGGTGGCACTAGTTACAGTACCAGACCACTGGGTGGCACTTATTACAGTACCAGACCACTTGGTGGCACTTATTACAGCACCAGATCACTGGGTGGCACTAGTTACAACACCAGACCAATGGGTAGCACTAGTTACAGAACCAGACCACTGGGTGGCACTAGTTACAGCACCAGATCACTGGGTGGCACTAGTTACAGAACCAAACCACTGGGTGGCACTTGTTACAGCACCAGACCACTGGGTGGCACTAGTTACAACACCAGACCACTGGGTGGCACTAGTTACAGAACCAGACCACTGGGTGGCACTAGTTACAGTACCAGACCACTGGGTGGCACTAGTTACAGCCCCAGACAACTGGGTGGCACTAGTTACAACACCAGACCACTGGGTGGCACTAGTTACAGCACCAGACTATGTGGTGTAGCTATGTCGTAAGCAAATTGCATTGCACACAACTGTTGTTGGTTCAAATTATTAACAAAAACTTAATATTTTGTTTAAAAATAGTAAGAGAAAGGTGGAAATACAAAACATTGTATTGTGTTAGGTGGATGGTGAAACATAGAAAATAAGTGTTAAATATGAACAAAGATATAGATGACATGTATGTGTGGCAGTAAAAGAGGTGAATTCTTTTGTTGGTACTTTTATAGGAAAGTGGTTGTTTCAGATACATTTGTGAGGTGTCTATGTTCGCATGATCCACGTTTACTCTTAAGTATGTCATGCATTGTGAGAACTGAACTGGTTAGGTCTTGACCCGGTCTCACCCTGCCTTGGTCTTGGTCTTGACCCGGTCTCACCCTACCTTGGTCTTGGTCCAGGAAAAAGTGACGCAACAATGACTGGCCAGACCATACTTATTTGGCTGCCATTAGCTCAAACAGTGTTTATAACTTATTTCCTCAATGTCAAATGTACATTTTTCTAGAGTATATTTTTAAACAATTACAGTGGTAGCAAATATAGAAATCGGATGTGAATGATATTTAGCTAAATTTAAAATAGGCTGCTAAACATAATATTAGTTGTTTTCTATTGTCCAAGATATAAATACACCTGACACAAACTAATGATATTAGCAACAACTTGTATATTATTATTTTACGTTGCATTGACATTACGACTCCTAATATGCATTTCAATGTAAACAAACATGGCCGCGCACACACATTGTATTTATCTGTGAGGAATCCCTCTAGCGCAGCTCCACTGCCCTCTGGTGGCGGGTTTCGTCGTTCATCGTCGCCGACTATGGTGACGACCTGTCCCGCTTTACGTTGTACTGTACAGCAATTTTACCCTTTGTCCCGCCTCATGCAAATTGAGCATCTGTCCCACTTTTTCATTTGACCCTGCCTAATAAATACACGGATACGTCCATAGGCGTACTGTTAACTTATGTCCTAGTCCAATTGTTCTGAGGAGCGGTACAGGCATAAGTTACACGCATGCTGGCGGGCCATAATGGCACGAGCGCCTTTCATTGGAGCTGATGCCACAGAGCAGCCAATAGGCGCGCGAGCTGCCTCGCCTAGTTCTCGATAGGCTGAGTCGTACGTCAATCAAACTGTTGCCTGGTGCACGAACGCCTCAACATTGTCAACAATCTCAAATTGGAGAGTGCAGCAGCGCGCTGTTCGGCCAGGTTAAGCAGCCATGGCCAGTGTGGCGGCTGTGGCCACGAAAAAGAGAAGATGCACTTTTAATAGAGAATGGACCGCAACATACTCATGGCTAAGACCTCTAGATGGTGAAGCAGAGAGAGCTTTTTGCATTTTATGCAAAAGCAGTTTTTCTGTGGGACATACGATGTGAAGCGACATGGTGCGTGTGAGTACCACAGAAAGAAACACGTAATCAAGAAACATGCAAATCAGTGCAATCGTTTTTCAATAAACCAAATGACCCACAGGCTGACAAAGTTTCGGCAGCAGAAGTGACGAGCATTTATCATGCCGTACATCACACACATTCATATCGTTCCACCGACTAACCCTAATGCCTTTCTCTGTTGGTTCATGTCTCATCATTACACACACCTGGTGTTTATTCCCCCATTAGTCTCCTATAGGCTTCCTCTGTTGGGTCATGTCTCATCATTACACACACCTGGTGTTTATTCCCCCATTAGTCTCCTATATAGGCTTCCTCTGTTGGGTCATGTCCTCGTGTGGTATTGTTTCCTGTTGTATGTGTGTACACGCCACCCGGCGTTATATTACAGACATTTGATTGTCTGTTGTTCATATTGAGCCCTTGTTGTTGGGAATTAACCTTTAAGCGCTGTGTCGCTCGTTTTTTTTTCCGTACTAGTGAGTACCTAGCAAGTTGCGTTGTGAGAGGAGCTTTCATTAAAACTCATCAACGCTACGGATCCTGTGCCTGCCACTTTTCATCCTACATACACACCTCGCCGCCGATGAGACAGAGCCGGTGTGACATTATCTAAAATAGCTCAACTTCATCAATACAACCTTAAAAAAAGACTGATGACATGTCTTATTACCAAGTATGCACAAATCAGAATGTATTATTTGTAATAAGCATTTTAAAATATGTGAATAAGAAAATCAAGTATTAGCACACAAATGATTGCCAGACAGTTAGCTTGTTTATTGATACAAGTGCACCTTTCACGCCGGTACTCATTCATACATTCACATCATCTTTGATAGTCCCTCAGTCTGAAAATTATCCATAGTCAGGAATGAGCACTCAGTCCCGATGGCGTTCAGATAATTCCTCATCTCAAATAATCTTCACAATTATGTAAAAGTTGACAGACCATACGGTTAACCTTAGATATAACCAAACTAGCTAACATCAATGCATCGACTACAGTTCGTCTAAACAACCAACCTTTATTGTTTAAGAGTTAAAAACTCTGAAATGTGTCCATGAGAGTGTACAGAACTTCAGTTATTAATATTAACCTTCAGTTATTACTAAACTCTGGTAAAACTAAGTGTATGCTGTTCAACCGATCTCTGCCCACACCTGCCCGTCTGCCCAACATCGCCACGCTAGATGGGTCTGAACTAGAATTTGTTGACACTTACAAATATCTAGGTGTCTTGTTAGACAGCTCTCTCTCCTTTCAGCCGCACATTAATAAACTTAAGTCCAAAATTAAGTCCAGAATTGGCTTCCTCTTCCGCAACAGAGCTTCCTTCACTCAGGCAGCCAAACTTGCCCTGGTAAAAATGACTATTGTTCCAATGTTTGACTTTGGCGATGTCATCTACAGAACAGCCTCAAACTCTCTGTTGAAAAAATTGGATGCGGTTTACCATAGTGTCATACGTTTTGTAACAAATGCCCCATACAGCACCCACCACTGCAAGCTTTACACGTTAGTCGGCTGGCCGTCGTTAAGTACTCGGCGTCTAACCCACTGGTTCCAACTTGTCCCTGCTAGGCAAAGTCCCATTGTACCTGAGCTCCCTAGTTACCATTGCCCTACCCACCCGCCGTCTGCGCTCTAGTAGGTACATCGCCTTAGCCACACCAAAGGCTTACACATCATTCGGCCGCCAATCCTTCCAGTTTGCAGCCGCCAATGACTGGAACGAACTACAAAAAACCCTAAAACTTGAACAACTCATATCACCAGTTGCCTTTAAACTACTCCTTTCTGAACACCTGTCTGATCAATGTACCTGCTAACTGTCTTCAACATCTCTCCCTTATGCTATGCCCACCTTGCACAGTGGACATCTCTCTCCTGCACTATTGTCACACCTGTGACTTTTGTATTACTGTTATTTCCTCAGATTTTGCTCAAATGCTCTTTCCCATATTCACGGGCATACAAACCATGCAAACGACCTACTTGCTAGACTCACTTTATTCTTTAAATATCCAGTTGAATGATACTCACCGTATTTTTATATTTTAAAATGTATCCGCTTAGTGCCTTATTTATGCTGCTCAACAGAACCATATATACCTCATCCTGTTTTACTGAACCAGTATTGCCTTTTGTGTCTTATTGTGTCAATTTGTAATCTTTGCACTCGTGTCTAATTTTGTAATCTTTGCACTCGTGTTTTATGTGTACTGTAACTGTATGTTGTATGTCGTCTTGCACATTTCTCTCCTTATCTTGGCCAGGCCGTCGTTGTAAATGAGAATTTATTCTCAATCGGCCTACCTGGTTAAAGAAAGGTAAAATAAATAAAAATAAAAATCTTGGTTTTTGCTAAAGAAGTGCTGACACTTTCAGGGTCCTGAAAGTGGGGTCCTATATCTGCTGGGGTCCTAAAACTGCAGCAGCCTCCGGTTGTGCAGGAACACACTATTGAAAGAAGTGCTGACACAAAAATCTAGGGTCCTGAAAGTGGGGTCCTAGATCTGGGGTCCTAAAACTGCAGCAGCCTTCGGTTGTGCAGGAACACCCATAGAAATACATAATAAAGGCTAGATGCTTCGTCCGCGCTGCTGGCCAATGGAGGTCGACGTCCGCAACTGGCGGCCATCTTGGTACAGTCAGCTCGCTTACTCGCAACATTGTGTTTTAAGGGTGGATATACTTTTAAATAACCATAACTTGCTCAATTTTCTATCGATTTTCAAACGGTTTTGTTTGTTATAAACGTCAGAGATGTAGTTATGACCTTGATACTTATAATTATAACCATGAATACACACAATGTATTTATGTAAAATAAGTATATACTAAAACTCAGTATATAGAATGGCAACATGAGATACATACACATTAGTAATATTTATATGTATGTACGTATGTATGTATGTATATTTGTATGTGTATATACATATATACACACACACATATATAAATAATAAAAATATGACTAATATAATACAATTATTTAAATGATCACATACTTGTTTTAAACAAGTTAAACTATTGTAAAGAAAAACAACATTTATTAACAATAAAAAATAAGTACAAAATAGACCCAATAAACATAGCTTCTGTAACGAATATCCCAAAAACACGTTTTTATACATTTACAGGATAATCCAAAAAAGGTACAAAACGGCAGGCAGAATCCTGGGAACAGGCAATCATGAAGAGCTTTATAGCTGAGGAAAAGGATTTTAAACAGACAGCAGCTAGTGAGATAGCCATTAGTTCTCAAACTGTTTACACAGAGTACCACCTCAAATAATATTGGGCTCTTAAACTACTAACACCATCATAGACCTTTCTGGGTCATATGATGCTCTCATCTCATCTTCAACCACTTATCCGGGGTCGGGTTGCAGGGGTAGCAGCTCTAGCAGGGGACCCCGAACTTCCCTTTCCCGGTCAACATTAGCCAGCTCTGACTGGGGAATCCTGAGGCGTTCCCAGGCCAGTGTGGAGATATAATCTCTCCACCTAGTCCTGGGTCTTCCCCGAGGTCTCCTCCCAGCAGGACGTGCCTGGAACACCTCTCTAGGGAGGCGCCCAGGTGGCATTCTTACTAGATGCCCGAACCACCTCAACTGATTCTCTCATTTGTTTTACAATACACATGAAATATTGACAACATGAGGTTGGGGTCCATCCTGAGACAAGTCCACAGGCAGGTTGTCTTCCGCTCCTCTAGAGGTGGTGGTGCTTCTTGTTGCTACCAGCTAAAATAAACATAAGTAAAGACATTTTGAGTGTCTAAAATGTGGTGGAATAAACAACACATTATATAACTCGCAGTTACAAGAACTTAAGGGACATTTAATCACATATTGGTATATCAATCTTAAACACCTTGATTTATTGTTGGTCAACGATACACATACCCTTTGAAGATGAGCTGGAAAGTGGAAAATGGTTGGCACAACACCATCTTTAAGGATTAATTTGTCCCGTTCTGTCAAAGTCCTCACTACTGAAGTGCTCACTACAGAGCAGTGTCCTGTCAGCAGAAACAAAACCGTCTCTTCTTAGTGCAAGTTCCCACTGCCTCCTCATCTCGCCGGTTTTGGGAAACCTTAAAACGTGGGAAATGTACCCAGATATATAAATTGTCAACATTTCCAATCCTTTTTTCCTTCTTCCAACATTAACAGTGAGGACAAAAATACACACCTAAATTCTCATGTTTGGGGTAGTTGTATGTATGCATGTATGTACTTGAGATAACCACTCAAAACTAGTTATAAAAAGGTGTCAAAAATAAAACGTTTAGCGATTGTGTAAACAAACTTCTAAAAACCCTTGGGTCAACAACAACCTTGTAATACAATTGTCATTGCCCCGTTGTTCCTGTGTAACAGGAACTGTCTTGTACATAAATCCACTAAGTAACTAACGATCATCCCAAATATCATCATCATTTTGTCAAATCTTACCGGTGAAAGGTAATCCCATGGGCTCTCGTTTTGAGACTCAGGGGATTGGAGCATCCATAGGCTGCACAAAAGTCTGGCATCTTCTCTTATAGACACAGCATTTCATGTATCATAATGCAAGATATTTTAACAAACCAAACCGATTGAAAATCATGTGCAGCTTAAGTTATATTGAAAAGAAACAGCAATTATACCCCGCCCAGGTAACATTTCTGGTTATGTATATTTTGCTCTTTATATTTAACTTTTTATTACAAACTACGTAGATAATGCTTGCCTTGTAATAAGATTTGCATGGTACAGAATGATGCATGTCATACAGTTAATTTGACAAATAAAAATACTTTGACCTTGTACTGTAACGTTAGCTGCTACTAGCTCTCACTCAAAGCTTCTGATTATTAGCCAGCTGGGCTTATAACAACAACCACACACAGCTTCTGATTATTAGCCAGCTGGGCTAATAACAACAACCACACACAGCTTCTGATTATTAGCCAGCTGGGCTTATAACAACAACCACACACAGCTTCTGATTATTAGCCAGCTGGGCTTATAACAACAACCACACACAGCTTCTGATTATTAGCCAGCTGGGCTAATAACAACAACCACACACAGCTTCTGATTATTAGCCAGCTGGGCTTATAACAACAACCACACACAGCTTCTGATTATTAGCCAGCTGGGCTTATAACAACAACCACACACAGCTTCTGATTATTAGCCAGCTGGGCTTATAACAACAACCACACACAGCTTCTGATTATTAGCCAGCTGGGCTTATAACAACAACCACACACAGCTTCTGATTATTAGCCAGCTGGGCTAATAACAACAACCACACACAGCTTCTGATTATTAACCAGCTGGGCTAATAACAACAACCACACACAGCTTCTGATTATTAGCCAGCTGGGCTAATAACAACAACCACACACAGCTTCTGATTATTAGCCAGCTGGGCTAATAACAACAACCACACACAGCTTCTGATTATTAGCCAGCTGGGCTTATAACAACAACCACACACAGCTTCTGATTATTAGCCAGCTGGGCTAATAACAACAACCACACACAGCTTCTGATTATTAGCCAGCTGGGCTTATAACAACAACCACACACAGCTTCTGATTATTAGCCAGCTGGGCTAATAACAACAACCACACACAGCTTCTGATTATTAGCCAGCTGGGCTAATAACAACAACCACACACAGCTTCTGATTATTAGCCAGCTGGGCTAATAACAACAACCACACACAGCTTCTGATTATTAGCCAGCTGGGCTTATAACAACAACCACACACAGCTTCTGATTATTAGCCAGCTGGGCTTATAACAACAACCACACAGCTGGGCTTATAACAACAACCACACACAGCTTCTGATTATTAACCAGCTGGGCTTATAACAACCACACACAGCTGGGCTTATAACAACAACCACACACAGCTTCTGAGCCAGCTGGGCTTATAACAACAACCACACACAGCTTCTGATTATTAACCAGCTGGGCTTATAACAACAACACACACACAGCTTCTGATTATTAGCCAGCTGGGCTTATAACAACAACCACACACAGCTTCTGATTATTACAACAACCACACACAGCTTCTGATTAGCTGGGCTTAATAACAACTGGGCTTAACCACAACCACACAGCTTCTGATTATTAGCCAGCTGGGCTAATAACAACAACCACACACAGCTTCTGATTATTAGCCAGCTGGGCTGGGCTATAACAACAACCACACACAGCTTCTGATTATTAGCCAGCTGGGCTAATAACAACAACCACACACAGCTTCTGATTATTAGCCAGCTGGGCTGGGCTTATATAACAGCTGGGCTTATAACAACCACACACAGCTTCTGATTATTATTATTAGCCAGCTGGGCTAATAACAACAACCACACACAGCTTCTGATTATTAGCCAGCTGGGCTTATAACAACAACCACACAGCTTCTGATTATTAGCCAGCTGGGCTTATAACAACAACCACACACAGCTTCTGATTATTAGCCAGCTGGGCTTATAACAACAACCACACACATTATTAGCTTCTGATTATTAGCCAGCTGGGCTTATAACAACAACCACACACAGCTTCTGATTATTAGCCAGCTGGGCTTATAACAACAACCACACACAGCTTCTGATTATTAGCCAGCTGGGCTTAAAACAACAACCACACAGCTTCTGATTATTAGCCAGCTGGGCTAATAACAACAACCACACACAGCTTCTGATTAAGCTGGGCTAACAACCACACACAGCTTCTGATTATTAGCCAGCTGGGCTAATAACAACAACCACACACAGCTTCTGATTATTAGCAGCTGGGCTTATAACAACAACCACACACAGCTTCTGATTATTAGCCAGCTGGGCTAATAACAACAACCACACACAGCTTCTGATTATTAGCCAGCTGGGCTAATAACAACAACCACACACAGCTTCTGATTATTAGCTGGGCTTATAACAACAACCACACACAGCTTCTGATTATTAGCCAGCTGGGCTTATAACAACAACCACACACAGCTTCTGATTATTAGCCAGCTGGGCTGGGCTATAACAACAACCACACACAGCTTCTGATTATTAGCCAGCTGGGCTTATAACAACAACCACACACAGCTTCTGATTATTAGCTGAAGCTGCTTATAACAACAACCACACACAGCTTCTGATTATTAACCAGCTGGGCTTATAACAACAACCACACACAGCTTCTGATTATTAGCCAGCTGGGCTAATAACAACAACAACCACACACAGCTTCTGATTATTAGCCAGCTGGGCTTATAACAACAACCACACACAGCTTCTGATTATTAGCCAGCTGGGCTAATAACAACAACCACACACAGCTTCTGATTATTAGCCAGCTGGGCTATAACAACAACCACACACAGCTTCTGATTATTAGCCAGCTGGGCTAATAACAACAACCACACACAGCTTCTGGTTTATTAGCCAGCTGGGCTTATAACAACAACCACACACAGCTTCTGATTATTAACCAGCTGGGCTAATAACAACAACCACACACAGCTTCTGATTATTAGCCAGCTGGGCTAATAACAACAACCACACACAGCTTCTGATTATTAGCCAGCTGGGCTTATAACAACAACCACACACAGCTTCTGATTATTAGCTGGGCAGCCAGCTGGGCTAATAACAACAACCACACACAGCTTCTGATTATTAGCCAGCTGGGCTTATAACAACAACCACACACAGCTTCTGATTATTAGCCAGCTGGGCTAATAACAACAACCCACACAGCTTCTGATTATTAGCCAGCTGGGCTGGGCTAACAACAACCACACACAGCTTCTGATTATTAGCCAGCTGGGCTTATAACAACAACCACACACAGCTTCTGATTATTAGCCAGCTGGGCTAATAACAACAACCACACACAGCTTCTGATTATTAGCCTGCTGGGCTAATAACAACAACCACACACAGCTTCTTGTTATTAGCCAGCTGGGCTAATAACAACAACCACACACAGCTTCTGATTATTAGCCAGCTGGGCTTATAACAACAACCACACACAGCTTCTGATTATTAGCCAGCTGGGCTTATAACAACAACCACACACAGCTTCTGATTATTAGCCAGCTGGGCTTATAACAACAACCACACACAGCTTCTGATTATTAGCCAGCTGGGCTAATAACAACAACCACACACAGCTTCTGATTATTAGCCAGCTGGGCTTATAACAACAACCACACACAGCTTCTGATTATTAGCCAGCTGGGCTAATAACAACAACCACACACAGCTTCTGATTATTAGCCAGCTGGGCTTATAACAACAACCACACACAGCTTCTGATTATTAGCCAGCTGGGCTTATAATAACAACCACACACAGCTTCTGATTATTAGCCAGCTGGGCTAATAACAACAACCACACACAGCTTCTGATTATTAGCCAGCTGGGCTTATAACAACAACCACACACAGCTTCTGATTATTAGCCAGCTGGGCTAATAACAACAACCACACACAGCTTCTGATTATTAGCCAGCTGGGCTAATAACAACAACCACACACAGCTTCTGATTATTAGCCAGCTGGGCTTATAACAACAACCACACACAGCTTCTGATTATTAGCCAGCTGGGCTAATAACAACAACCACACACAGCTTCTGATTATTAGCCAGCTGGGCTTATAACAACAACCACACACAGCTTCTTGTTATTAGCCAGCTAATAACTACAACCACATCCACAAAGATTGTAATTTATAAAAAAGATATAACATATATAATTTACCAACTTGATTGTGGTCTCACAGCCTTGATGACATGCACAAGTAGTCGTGATACACAACTATGCTGCACGATTAAGTCGTTTTTCGAAAAGAAAATGTCCAAGCATCCATAATTATAGCCATGTTAATAAGCAACTAAACCGGTTGTAAATCCGTCAAGATTTCAACGAGATAAGAGTATTTGTGTTCGTGCTGATCACTCACCTTACATAAGGTACCACAGTGTCGGCCAGAAAGCATGCCTGTTCAAAGATGGCCGCCGGTGATGACGTTAGAAACTCCACCGTAAAGTATCTAGCCTTTATTATGTATTTCTATGGGAACACCCTTCTCCTTTGACCTGTTCTCGGCAGGTATCTAGGTATTACAAGGTGTTGTAATGGCATCCTCCACTAGATGGCAGTAAACACCTGCTATAACAACCAACAACACTCAATGTTTCTAACTGGCCCTGGTGACTGGCGGAAGGGAACTACACAGGATTGGGTTTAAAATTATAAATTGAAATTATTTACCACACAAATAGTGTAATTATTACCAGCGGCAGCTAGATTGGGAGCAGACTATTCAGATCAAATTAATTTGCAGTAAAACATCGTCACCACGCCCACCAATGTTCAATTTCGCCGCCATTATCCAACTGGAAGACGCGCGAGGCGACAGAGTGTGAGACACCTGCTGAACAGAAGTCTACCACTGAACCACAGAATAACGGCTCAGCTAACAAAATTATGTTGTCACGACGCTGTGAGACGGTAATTTTTCATCGCGCTTACGTAACTATCTGACGTTGCTACAACTAGAAAAGTGAAGTTCCTATTTTGGTTGCCACTACGTAACTTAGTCACGCAGTAGTGTCGTCGCAGGTACGTCGTGACAACGTTAGTTAATACTGCAGATTCGTCATTTGCTTTTCTCCATCAGCTTTAAGCCTATTCATAAAATAGCTGTCTGTCTTAAATACTTGCGTCTTCTAATCTTTATGTATAGTTTACCATTTAATCCATTAGATTTTACAGTAACATTTTGAACACCTTAACTTTTTTAAATATCTGTAGTACATCGCACAATTATTCTGCCCATTGCCAAGAGTGATTGTTGATTATGGTAGGCTATATCTGTGAAGTCATGTAAACGTCCATGTGTTTTTTATTCTGTTCCTTTGTTAATTGTATAATGCTGACTTGATAAATGGATCTGGCTAAAGGACATCAGTTGAAAAGTAGCTGGTTGGCTGACACATCTACAGAAATGTAAATGTATGTGCATTGTCCTTAATATCAAATATAAATAAATAGTTTCTCTATTACAATAGTTTACGCTTAGAGAAACACCAGTGAAAAGGGAACATTATTTACTTTTCTCAGATGAAACTTGACTGGCCAAAAACGAAACTACAATTAAAGACATTCTTTCATTTATTACATTTTTTTTATTAATAAAACAAACATTATATAGGCAAATATTAGTCACTCTGTATCGCTTGAATCCAATATCCCCGTTTCATTTTGTACCAGCGGGACCTCCAATTCTGGGACCAGCTGCACCTAAACAAGGACATGAACAGTTGATTTTTATGAACAGCACTTCAAGTCAACCAAAAGAACTAAGTAAGAGTCAGCCATCTTGCTACTTACTCTAGTTTATTGAAACAGAAGGCATCCTCCAATCCAAACCACTTGCAAACCTTAACCTCATTTTAAATAAGATTGTGGATACATTTGTATGACCCATTTTTTGTAATTATTTGGCAAATAGAAAGGGTGATCATGTGGCATTAGTCAGTTTTGAAGTTTAATCACAAATAAAAATAGTTTGTACTTGTACCTGCAGTTTACTATGAGCTGGTGCATGTTTAAGCACCAGTGTTGGTCATCTTACTTAAAAAAAGTAATTAGTTACAGTTACAAATTACTTCTCCCAAAAAGTAATTGAGTTAGTAACTCAGTTGCCACATTGTAAAAGTAATTAGTTACTCAGCAAAGTAACTGACATTATTTTGTTTACGTTCTAAACGCTATTACGTTCTTTAACATTTAACGTCAAAGATGTTTATATTAACTTATTGAAGAATAAAACACTATACACAGTATTTTATAACATTTGGTATTTATTTGAACTCAATAGATTGCAGCTGCCATATGATATGCATATGATAAAAACATAAATAAATATTGAAAATAAAATTCAAGTGCAAATTTAAGACACAAAAACCTGGGTAAAAAGAAACAAAGGAAAATCTTTGCTTGAGGCAGACGTGGATAACGTCTTTTTTCCTGGGCAATGTGGGTATAGCGTGCATGAAACATAAACATTCTTGCCTTTGACTTCAATGAGCGAGAAGTAGTGCCGGTACTTCCAGTTTGACACAGCTATTTTTGAACTTCCCCGGCTCGTCGCCATTGTCGCTGACGCTGTCTTGTTTAGTGGCAGAGTGCGTGCAGCGAGACAGCGTGAACAAGGCACCGCCCACCCAGCCAATCATCATCGCATTTGCAACGGCGTCATCATCCCCACCCCAGCTGCAGTTGTTGTGTAGCCAAAACATGACACCTCGCGCTTCATTCAACCAAATTGTAGTAACGCGACACTTTCAATCTCAGTAAAGATAACGGCGTTGTAACGATGGAAACAGTAATTAATTAGATTACTCCGTTACTGAAAAAGTAACTCCGTTAGTAACGCAGTTATACTTAAACGCCGTTACTCCCAACACTGTTAAGCACATTCGTGATCAGGTCTTCAACTAATTTCTCACCTGACCCAGCATGGCATACCATGATAGCCCCTGTTCGGAGTACAATTATAAAAAAATTAGTCTATTTAATAATCCACTGATTTCATTGCTTGTGTAACATTTGTTACTGTCTTACGCAGGGTTCAACGTTAGAAGAAAAAAAACACTGGCCCGTAGATCAAAGTTTTACTGGCCTGTTCTATATTTTTACTGGCCCTGAAAGAAAGAGAATACTTTTTTTTCCATAAAATCTCATTTATTCTATATACATAATAATATGCCTAAACAATAAACTATTAATTTAATTTCATCCAAACTCAATACACTTTAATTTAGTGTTACAAGCTCCTTCTGTCTGCCTCCTTGAACCACCTGTTCACTATTAGCATGGCGTTGAAGTGCTCCAAGTCGGGACCCTCCAAGGTAATAAAGAGCAAGCTTGTCAGCATTTGAACACTCAGGTTGCTCCTCCAGTCAGTCTTGGTCCGCTTCATGGCACTGAAGCCCCTCTCGACCGTTGCTGTGGACAGAGGCAGGACCAAGATGAGCTCCACGATGAGGAGGAGGTTGGGGAAGCTACTCCTTCGCTCATCATCCAGGAAAACATCCTGCCAAGCATTCCTTTGTAGTCCCTGTGGTAAGGACTTGATCAGCACCTTAGCACCAGGCCACTCCACAGGCCGTGCTTTGTCACGGTCACATCCTATACCGACAAGGACATTGGCAAAGTGCTCACAGACTGTGGGAAGGTGGTCCCTGCCATAGTTGGCTAGCTCTAGATGGTCAGCAGGCCACTCGCGAGGATCCACCAGTTTTGCTGCAGCTTGCAGCACCAGTTGAGACTCAATCCCCTTGAATTGAAACTGTAGACTGGCAACCACACTGGACAGGAGTTTCCTCTTCACACTCAGGGAAAAATACAATTAATTATAATCTCTGAGAATTTACCCCCTTAAAATAAATTCTTATCCTTCCTGTTCAAACCAACACCTGTAATACTCTGCTCTGCTCTCCCTGAACCTTAACAGCTCCACATTTTGATAGGTTCCATTCTGGCTTTCTGCTAGGAAGCCCTCCTCACACTCCCCTGCCTCTGTCTCCATGGCTGTCAGCCTAAGCACTGTTGTTTCAAAGGCATACAGTGCCTCTGGCAGGGTAAGCCCGTCCTCTTGCAGCTTGAGACTCAGACTACAAGAATCAAAACATGACTCAACTCAGGTACACTACACTGCAACTTACATTCAAAATTAATTGATCAGACAGATACATTTAATAGAAACTTACAAACTCAAGACTTTGATGACATCTTGGACAAGCACAATGAAGAGAAGTTGTTGAAAGCCTTAGGACCACTTCTTAGGACCACTTTTGTTCTCACTCTATATGTTGCCTTTGGGTGATGTAATCTGAAAACATAATGTCAATTTTCACTGCTATGCCGATGACACGCAGCTGTATATTGCTATGAAACATGGAGAAGCCCCTAAATTAGCTGCTATGGAAGCTTGTGTTTCAGATATACGAAAGTGGATGACAGAGAATTTTCTGCTCCTAAATTCAGATAAAACTGAAATGCTAGTTTTAGGACCTAAGAAACAGAGAGATTTATTGACAGACCTTACGTTGAACCTAAACGGATGTATAGTCATTTCACAAAAAACTGTCAAAAACCTTGGAGTGACCCTTGACCTGGATCTCTCGTTTGACGATCACATAAAATATATTTCAAGGACAGCATTTTTCCATCTTCGGAATATTGCAAAAATCAGAAACTATTTATCAAAAATTGATGCAGAAAAACGAATCCATGCTTTTGTTACCTCAAATGAGGTTTACTAACAAGGTTCGGGAGGAGGACTTCCAGCTAATTAATTACCGGTGGAAGCCCTCAGCAATTAACAGCTAGAGGGTACATATAGACTCAGCAGTCCTACCTCGCTCCGCTGACAGCTCGCAGCAGCAGTAGTTTCTCTCGCCCAGATACTACGTCTCGCTAAAGCGCTTCCTCCGCCGAAGGCGCTAGCAATCCCAGGAATGTCACCACGCAAGTCGCAAGTCTCCCGATCATTTCGGTCATGCCGGACGCCACTCCTGAACCCAGGGCTTCTCCCGGCCGCACTCCGGCCCGACCATCCACGCGTTCAAACGGACGCCGGTACCAGGCTTCGTCGCCCCCAGCAAAACCACCACCTTCTTCCCCGGCCTCCTCCTACCGCTCGACCATCCCGACGATCCCTCCCGTTGGGAACTGGACCGTAGCCGGGCTAAGACAAGCGCTGGGCAACTCGGACCCACAGGTCTCAAGGAAGACGCACAAAGCGGAGCCGTACGACTTATATGTCTCCCTACAATCTTCTCCCAAACCGGCCCGCAGGCAGGGCAAAACCCGCAGGGCCCAAAATATACCGCCCCAGGCAAATCCGTCGTCCTCCTCGCTTCGCTCCGTCAATGCCTCCGCCGCTGCAGCGCCGCATTTGGACGAGCCCACCGTCTTGACTTTTACAGCTCAGCTTTATACCCCTAATAACCCTCTCCCTTTCCAGCGGCCCCGAGCTCCTGCCCCAGGCACTAGCGCGAAGCTTTCGCAGCCAGCAGTACAGGCTAAACCTCGCATTCAGTCTCTCTACCCACCAGGTGCCAACCCCGGCCACTGGCAGTGGCCCGCAGCCCCACAGCTCCAAACCAGCGCGGGCCCGCCCCCGCTCGCAGCGCAAGCTCACTCTTCATCCTTCCAGCCGCCATTCCCACTACCCTCCTCCCCACTCCGGTTCGAGCAACCCTATTTGTCCACCAGCTACGTACCTCGTACAGCAACCACCAGCGCAACCCACTGAACCCAGGTCTCCGCTTTCATCGAAGGCAGTCAGATCTGTGATAATTTCAACGCGGGCGGATGCCATAGAGCACGCTGCCGTTCCATGCACATTTGTAGTTCTGCGGCGGCGCCCACGCCCGCCCCGTACGTCCAGCCTATAAATCTGCAAATAAAACATTCAAATTATTCGACGACTCCCGTAAAAATATTCGCGCATGCATTCGAACGGCCATCCACCCGGACGAGATAAAAACACATTTTTATCAACCTGTCAGCCCCACGCATTTCCCCGTTCCCAAGTGTAAACAGCCTGTCCCCTCTCGGTGAATTTTTGCGTCCTCCGTCCACTCGCTAGAGGACCCAATTTCCTTAAACCAAGTATGTCGCGACGAACTCAGGCTACGGGCAACTTTGGAAACAGTTGAACGGCCTATCGCGTTCTGCAAAACCTCGTCGCGACCCCCACCGATATCCAACCGTTCACAGACGCCCCCCCCCCAATCGGGTTCGGGGGATTCTACCAAGGTCGTTGGTTCGCGGCTCCGTGGCCACCATAGTTCCAGGAAATACCGCAATCCTCTGCGCTATTCGAGCTCTACCCTCTCGTAGTAGCAGCTTTCCCGTGGGGAAAGGAATGGGCCTCTACAAGCATCCTAGTGCATTGCGACAACGATGCTACTGTGCACTGCATTAACAGAGGCTGTTCCCATTCACCCGCTCTGATGCCACTCTTAAGGCGCCTCACCTGAAATTCAGGACGCCGGTTCCAGAGGCGGACCATATCCCTACTCCGGTCCCTCGCTATTCAGAATGGATATTCTCGTAAACCACCCGCAAAAAACCCTGCTCAATCCATCACTAAACACCATCCTCCAAGCAGTTGCCCCCAGGATCCTCCAATCCTACCTTACCGCCTGGAGGCGTCGTAAAATCACTCCACACTTCTTACAACCTACCCTTCCTCGATTTTTCTTTTCTTTCCATAACGTCTTTCACCTCCTATCGATATACCATAAAGGGCTTACAAGCCGGGGCCATTAGAGGTTATCTGAGCAGCATCCAGTTTTCCATAAATTGATGCACGGCGCTCCCTCCCCCGAAATAAGCAACGCAGCCCACCCGTGCCGATGCCAGGCAACCCTTAACACTAGACATCCTAACCAAATGCATTTACACCCTGCACACAGGCTACCAGCCCCTAGGTGCCGCCCGCACACTCAACGCTATGTTTATCCTAGCCTTTTTCGGTTTCCTTTGGTGCTCGGAACTCACCACCACTTCCAAATTCGACCCCGAAATCCATCCCACTATCTCAGACCTATCAGTGCTAGACGGCGAGGCAATTTAATTTCTGATTAAACGAAGACCGACCAAACCAAGAAAGGCCATTTCATCTACATTTTGAACCTAGCCTCGCAAATCCAACCGTACCAGTCAATTCTGGCTTACCTGCAACGGAGAAGAACCCAGGCTAGATCTCCTCTGGAACCCCCGTTCGTAGACGAATCCCAAAAATCCGTGACACGTTTTTGGTTCCAGAAACACCTCAAATCCATTTTACAGCAGTCAGGCATTTCAGCAGAACACTTTTCAGGTCACTCATTCCGCATCGGGGCAGCAACTTCAGCAGCCCAAAATAAAAATTAAAAATGAAAAAAAGCCTCTCCCAACAGCAGATCCAAGCCCTCGGGAGATGGTTCTCTGACGCTTTCCAAAGCTACATCAGGTCAAACCGGTCCCACCTGCTGTACCTGAGCTCTCTAGTTACCATTGCCCTACCCACCCGCATCCTACGCTCTAGTAGGTACATCGCCTTAGTCACCCCCAAAAGCCTGCACATCATTCGGCCGCCAATCCTTCCAGTTTGCAGCCGCCAATGACTGGAACGAGCTACAAAAAACCCTAAAACTTGAAGCACTCATATCGCCAGTTGCCTTTAAACTACTCCTTTCTGAACACCTGTCTGATCTATGCACCTGCTAACTGTCTTCAACTTCTCTCCCTTATGCTATGTCCACCTGCACAGTGGACATCTCTCTCCTGCACTATTGTCATACCTGTGACTTTTGTATTTCTGTTATTTACTCAGATATTGCTCAAATGCTCTTTCTCATAATCACGGTCATATAATCCATGCAAATGACCTACCTGCTAGACAACCTTTATTCTTTGAATATCCAGTAAAATGATACTCATCGTATTTTATATTTAAAATGTATTCGCTAGTGTCTTATCTATGCTGCTCAACAGAACCACATATACCTCATCCTGTTTTACTTGACCCTGTATTGCCTTATTGTGTCTTATTGTGCCTAAATTTGTAATATTTGTAATATACTTATGTAACTCTATGTTGTCTTGCACATTTCCTCGCCTTATCTTGGCCATGTCGCTGTTGTAAATGAGAATTTGTTCTCAATCGGCCTACCTGGTAAAATGAAGGTAAAAAAATTAAATAAATAAAAATGAATAACACGCACCAGTGAACCTAACCAGGGACCTTAAATAGCCCACTGATTAACTAACCTATGTAACATTATATTAATAACAAGCACCTGTGAGCCTAACCAGCAACCTGAAATAGTCCACCTATGTAACATTATATTAATAACAAGCACCAGTGAACCTAACCAGGGACCTTAAAAAGCCCACTGATTAACTAACCTATGTAACATTATATTAATAACAAGCACCAGTGAACCCAACCAGGGACCTTAAATAGCCACAGATTTACTAACCTATGTAACATTATATTAATAACAAGCATCTGTGAACCTAACCAGGGACCTTAAATAGCCCACTGATTAACTAACCTATGTAACATTCTATTAATAACAAGCACCAGTGAACCCAACCAGGGACCTTAAATAGCCACAGATTAACTAACCTATGTAACATTATATTAATTACAAGCACCTGTGAACCTAACCAGAGACCTTAAATAGCCCACTGATTAACTAACCTATGTAACATTATATTAATAACAAGCACCAGTGAACCTAACCAGGACCTTAAATAGCCCACTGATTAACTAACCTATGTAACATTATATTAATAACAAGCACCTGTGAACCTAACCAGGGACCTTAAATAGCCCACTGATTAACTAACCTATGTAACATTATATTAATAACAAGCACCTGTGAACCTAACCAGGGACCTTAAATAGCCACAGATTAACACTAGAAGCGCCAGAGCTGTTTTCACTCCTTAAATCGCCAGAGCCCCGCGCCCGCTGGCGTCATTAGCATACGAATCATCCCAATTAGCACCTACATTCTCCTCCGCAGCTTCCCCATCCATTCACCGAGTAACCTGCCATCCATCTACAGCATCAGATGATCTACTGTGTTATCATCCTGAATTAAATGAATTAGGATGAATTATGAAGTACATTTTTTTACTAAAATAGTATGTATTTATTGTCTTATGTAGGCCTAACCATAGAATACTAATATAAAACCATGATTTTAAAATGCACAAGCTATGACATTTAAATGTCTAAAAATCGAATAAATGAAAATCCATCAATCTGTATGTCCTATTTTGATGTAGTAAATGCTGAAACATTTTAGATCACAAGTGATGTGCAATCAAATGATTTGCGCATGATTGGCCGTAGCTATAGACATATTGCAACACAGACTCTTTAAATAAAAACATTAGGCTACAGTGTATAATTCAATAGTTTTTATTTGTAAAATGTATTATAGTAATTACAGCCCAGTAACTAAGGCACTGTAGACAATAAAACACGTATTTTAGAACACAGTTTGTATATTGGTCACGGTCGGGCTGTATATGAATGGGCTGTATAGATGAATGGGCTCTATACATACATGTGATTGGATGAATTTGTTCTGTTTATTTAGTGAAACATATTTTTCTTTATAAACGTACCTCTTTTTTCAAGTTCATTCAAATTCAACCAAGTCTTCGCAGTCTTTTGTCTGCCTGAGCAGGACACGCAAACTAACCGGTTGCACCGCACACAGTGTTCATTAGTGTTGTTGCGAGTGCACATGAGACAGCAGCAAACTAATCCGTTATATATATCCAGTTTCATATAGATCAGACCAAACGAGTCCCGTTTCATATAGATCGGACCAAATGAGTTCAGTTTCATGCTCTTTCTGCCGTATGCGTCCCGGACTTATATATGTCCCACGTCCTTCTCTGTGTGCATGAAACTCTGTGAGTAACTTTATTTATCGCTCATTTGTAGTAAGCCTAATAATAATTAGGGTTTATATTCGTTAAATTTCGATACAAAACGATATTTTGTTGAAGTCTTTTGTAGGCTATATGAATACACTGAGGTTTATTTGTATAGCCTACTTTATTATTGAGTGCAATAGGCGCATAACACATGGAACTAATAAATAATTACAAATTAAATGAATGGGCTGTATACTTTGATGTAATTGGATGAATTCGTTCTGTTTATTTTGTGAAACATATTTCTTTATAAACGTACCTCTTTTTTCTAGTTCATTCAAATTCAACCAAGCCAATCAAGCTTTTGTGTGCGTGTATCTCGCAGTCTATTGTCTGCGTATCGCCCATTCAACCATTGACGTCATAAGCCCAGTGAGGTGTGATCGGTGTCTGGGTACCGCAATTAGCCCCTCTTGGGTACCAACGACCAGCGGCGAGGGGTTTTGGCGACAGGAGAGCAGTTTAGGTATCAAAAAACATGTAAATAGTTGTTTTATATAGTGTTCGGTTTGTGATTTTGCAATTCTGAAAACGGGACAAGGTAAAATGCACGTATTTAGGAAAAGTCATGGAAGGACGAGACTGTAGCTTTTCAACATTATATATTTATTTCAATTACTAACTGCAACGCCCGCGGGCGTGGGCTGTTGGCGCTTCTAGTGTTAGCTAACCTGTGTAACATTTATAGTATAGTAATATTAATAACAAGCACCAGTGAACCTAACATGCGCACAGCTGTTCTTCTAGTCCTCATATTACACTGGCTGTGATAACCCAGTACAGTGGTGGCCAACCAGTCAAAGGCTAAGAGTCACATTTTTTACTGTGTTACCGCAAAGAGCCACATCATACACATGGGCAAAAATAACATTCAGAAAATAAAAGCTTAAAAACGATTTCAAAAGATATATTGTGGCATCTGGTGGGGGGAATCAAAACAGGGTCCTCCGGCTCCACAGCCGAGCGCACTAACCACTGCTCCAAACAGAGATATTCCAATTGAAGGGGTGAGTAGCAGCTAGTTGTTTGTTTTATTTCCGTTCATTGTTACGTGTTGGGGTTAAATGGTATTTAAAATAAACACCACAAACGTATAAACAGGCTCTGCAAATGGCTTTTGACTGCACTACAGCCTTAGTTTGTGACACATGCGTGTTTGACGAAAATTCCTTTATTAAAATCAAGCGAAGCAAACATGGACATTAAAAAAAACACAAACTTCGATATGACCGTAAGAGCCGCATGAAACCTGACAAAGAGCCGCATGTGGCTCGGGAGCCTCGGCCTGCTCCAGTAGATCAGCTCATCCATTTCGCACGTATGAATAGTTTGTGTTACTGGGTGCATGTGAACAAACATATACAGTTATTTGTGTGCATGACTTTGAAATGTCGTAAGCATAGTACGTTTATAATTGTCAGTAATTTCTTTCACCTTTTCTCTGCTTTTATCACAGGGTGTCACCAAAGCATTGAATTGTTTTCCACAATGTTTTCCGCGTGGATATATTAACTGAAACACCACATGCAAAATTACTAGTTAAAGTAACTAAAACCACAATTACAAATGCAGCTGCAGAGATCATAAAAGGGTTATTGCCAATAAGCAGTGCAAAAAGAGGTTGGACTGTGTGACAGGGACTCTGGGAATTTAAATCAGCATGAAGCTGAACTGGTCAGTCGCTGTACCAATCCAATTCAAGGACTTACTGAAAACACACACTCACAATGACACACTGTGTTTGTATGCTAGCAGGTGCAGGGGTGTTATTCTGAATGACGAGAGTTTGATGTGCAACATTGCAATCATGAAGAAAATTGGGAAAGTTCTTCCCATAAAGAAATACGTGGAAGGAAGTGAAATGTTGTTGTTTGTATTTTTGTTTGCTGACCTGCTGTGGTTTGCATTAAACATGTTCTTATGTGTGCTTGTTTGGTGAGATTCATATGTCAAAGTAAATATAGTTCACACTTTAGATTGGGGGCTGCAAAAAAATGTCTTACTAGTTAGTAAATGGTTATAAAGGATATATATTAATCATTAACTGCAGAATTATTATATACAAGTACACATTTACAAATAATGTATTAATGTTTATAAAGTAAATATAGTTGACACATTAGATTATTAGCTGCAAAAAAGTGTATTACTAGTTAGTAAATGTTTCTAAAGGATCTATATTAATCATTAACTGCAGAATTATTATATACAAGTACACATTTACAAAAAATGTATTAATGTTTATAAAGTAAATATAGTTGACACATTAGATTATTAGCTGCAAAAAAGTGTATTACTAGTTAGTAAATGTTTCTAAAGGATCTATATTAATCATTAAATATGGTATTAGTATATACATGTACACATTAACAAATGTACAAGTAAAGACCTATACAAATATTTATATAAAGGGTATAAACAATGTAATTTGTAATGGAAAAACCCTTCCGTAAATTATTTGTAAAAATGGACAATTTACAAATTGTGTACATACTGAAATCCACCACCTTATTTATGAATGTATAAATACTTAAATAAATAAATACTTTTTGTAAATGTATAATTGGTCGTTAATAAATATTCTTATTGACATTCTAATTGTTTATTAACACAACCACACACAGTTCATTGTTTGTAGATGCATTAGTTAACTTGTCTAGTCAAAGTTTAGTCAATGTTTAATGTGTTAACAAATATATATTGATGTGTGTATCAACAGTTAACTCATCATTAGTTAATATGTTTATTAACACATGCACATCTAGTTAATGCATTTATAAGTCACTAATTCATGTCAATTAATGTATCAATTAGTTACCTTCCCTTAATATATAGTGTTACAAAGTGTTTGCCAGAGATAAATGTACTCTTAACAGGAAAGTTTCTCACAGAATAAAAAATAGCACCTCACTGTTCACTCATGATGTACCAATGTTCCATTGTGCCCATATATACACTGTTAAATAGGATATAATAAACGCACTAATAACAGTAAGCCTTCTATTACAGGGTGACATTGTGCCCATATATACACTGTTAAATAGAATATAATGAACACTAATAACAGCAAGCCTTCTATTACAGGGTGACATTGTGCCCATATATACACTGTTAAATAGAATATAATGAACACTGATAACAGCAAGCCTTCTATTACAGGGTGACATTGTGCCCATATAAACACTGTTAAATGGGATATAATGAACACTGATAACAGCAAGCCTTCTATTACCTCCCAAATCATCAGACATAATCATCTATTAACATCAATGTAAACACAGTGTGAAGCCAATTTCCTCCTACTACATCCCACAAATATAGTTCTCCAGACTAGATCCAGGATAATAACACATTGTTAGAGGTTTGCGCTTTTTGTACGTTATCCCCTGAATATTTATATCCAAGCAACCATAATGCGTTTATTAAAGACAACCAATCGATTGGCTGGCGACCAGAGCAGGTTTTCAGCTGATTGGCCGTTGCTAGTGACCGGACAAGCAGTTTCAAATAACTTATTCTGTAAAAATAATCTTTGCTTTGAGTGATGTGAAAGACGGTCCTGTAACCTGGTGCAGGTTTGGAGAAAAATTATTCAATAATGAATGTTTAATTATGAAAATACAATGTCATTAACATTTTCTATTTGAGATAAAATACAACATGTTTCGTCATGCTGTCTATTATACTTCTTAGAAAGAACATTTTAATCGGCTAAGATCAGAATTGATCATTGATATACGGTGGCCCTGAAGTGCAAATCACAACAGCAAATAGGAAAACACAACGGCAAATAGGAAAACACAACGGCAAATAGGAAAACACAACGGCAAATAGGAAAACACAACGGCAAATAGGAAAATACAACGGCAAATAGGAAAACACAACGGCAAATAGGAAAACACAACGGCAAATAGGAAAACACAACGGCAAATAGGAAAACACAACGGCAAATAGGAAAACACAACGGCAAATAGGAAATCACAACAGCAAATAGGAAAACACAACGGCAAATAGGAAAACACAACGGCAAATAGGAAAACACAACGGCAAATAGGAAAACACAACGGCAAATAGGAAAACACAACGGCAAATAGGAAAATACAACGGCAAATAGGAAAACACAACGGCAAATAGGAAAACACAACACCAAATAGGAAAACACAACAGCAAATAGGAAAACACAACGGCAAATAGGAAAACACAACACCAAATAGGAAAACACAACAGCAAATAGGAAAACACAACGGCAAATAGAAAAACACAACGGCAAATAGGAAAACACAACACCAAATAGGAAAACACAACACCAAATAGGAAAACACAACAGCAAATAGGAAAACACAACGGCAAATAGAAAAACACAACGGCAAATAGGAAAACACAACGGCAAATAGGAAAACACAACGGCAAATAGGAAAACACAACGGCAAATAGGAAAACACAACGGCAAATAGGAAAACACAACAGCAAATAGGAAAACACAACGGCAAATAGAAAAACACAACGGCAAATAGGAAAACACAACGACAAATAGGAAAACACAACGGCAAATAGGAAAACACAACGGCAAATAGGAAAACACAACGCAATTAGGAAAGCACAACGGCAAATAGGAAAACACAACGGCAAATAGGAAAACACAACGGCAAATAGGAAAACACAACGGCAAATAGGAAAACACAACGGCAAATAGGAAAACACAACAGCAAATAGGAAAACACAACGGCAAATAGAAAAACACAACGGCAAATAGGAAAACACAACGACAAATAGGAAAACACAACGGCAAATAGGAAAACACAACGGCAAATAGGAAAACACAACGCAATTAGGAAAGCACAACGGCAAATAGGAAAACACAACGGCAAATAGGAAAACACAACGGCAAATAGGAAAACACAACGGCAAATAGGAAAACACAACGGCGTTACAGTTTTTTCCAATTGCTAACACACTAAAATGACATGCACAGCACAATTATTTAAACTGACACACAGAGAGCAAAACCTCTTCTCAAGTCTCCAAAAGTGTAAACACATTTTCTGCTTTACACACAATTTGCAATTCAAAATGGTACTTTTTAAATGCACTGAACACGGTTCTCTGCATAAGACCCACCAATCTGACATAAAGTCACATGTTTGCCATTTCAAAACACTGCCATTCAAAATGACACTACATGATCTAATTGGCCAATACATGTGTTCCTGGCCAAACACCTCAATGGTAAATTGTTACCACTTCAATCAGGAAGTAAGCACTATAAAAAGACCACAGGTGACCACCGTTTGCTTTACAACAACAATGGAAGACGATGCTGGAAGAGGAAGAGGGATGGTGAGAATGAGAGGGGGAGGAAGAATGAGAGGTAGGGGAAGAGCTGATAGAGGGAGAGGGGGAGGGAGAGGGGGAGAGAGAGAGGGGGAGGAAGAATGAGAGGTAGAGGAAGAGCTGGTAGAGGGAGAGAGAGAGAAGAGAGAGAGAGTGAGAGGAAGAATGAGAGGTAGGGGAAGAGCTGGTAGAGGGAGAGGGGGAGAGAGAGAAGAGAGAGAGAGAATGAGAGGGGGAGGAAGAATGAGAGGTAGGGGAAGAGCTGATAGAGGGAGAGAGAGAAGAGAGAGTGAGAGGGGGAGGAAGAATGAGAGGTAGAGGAAGAGCTGGTAGAGGGAGAGGGGGAGAGAGAGAAGAGAGAGAGAATGAGAGGGGGAAGAAGAATGAGAGGTAGGGGAAGAGCTGATAGAGGGAGAGAGAGAAGAGAGAGAATGAGAGGGGGAGGAAGAATGAGAGGTAGGGGAAGAGCTGATAGAGGGAGAGAGAGAAGAGAGAGAGAGAATGAGAGGGGGAGGAAGAATGAGAGGTAGGGGAAGAGCTGATAGAGGGAGAGAGAGAGAAGAGAGAGAGAGTGAGAGGAAGAATGAGAGGTAGGGGAAGAGCTGGTAGAGGGAGAGGGGGAGAGAGAGAAGAGAGAGAGAATGAGAGGGGGAGGAAGAATGAGAGGTAGGGGAAGAGCTGGTAGAGGGAGAGGGGGAGAGAGAGAGAAGAGAGAGAGTGAGAGGAAGAATGAGAGGTAGGGGTAGAGCTGGTAGAGGGAGAGGGGGAGTGAGAGAAGAGAGAGAGAGGTGGAGGAAGAATGAGAGGTTGGGGAAGAGCTGGTAGAGGGAGAGGAGGAGAGAGGAGGAGAGAGAGAAGAGAGAGAGAGTATGTATGCCCTGCATCAAAATAATTCCTAACAGTGCCTTAACCAGGATTTTTCAAATACCGAGTTCAAAAATACCTCCCCCCTTTTTTAATCAAAAGAAAATAAAAGTCTGAGTTTGAATGTTTGCGAAATGCTGCTAACCTACCTGTAATATAGGTAGTAGCAGGGCGGACTGGCCATCTGTGTGATCTGGTACTCCATCACTAACAGTCATCACTTGTCGTTTCCCACTAACCTGTTTTGAGTTGTGGTTAGCCTGTGAATCCGGGCGACGCAGGTTCGATTCCCCCTAACAGATGCCACGTTATGTCTTTAGATTGTATTTTATGAATTCTAATGTTGACCATGTGTATGATGTATTTAAAACAGCTAAACTTCCACATGCAGTAGCTAATATTAAGAAATATGTTGTGCTTTTACTTTTTAAGTCCCAGTCCGTCCCTGGGTAGTATCAGCTGGCTTTTTTAAAGTCCCATTCATTAAAGCTGTATAGTATTGCAATCAAAGTTCGCACTAAATCTACAATTCGAAATTCTAGTGAAATGCACCTAGTCGTTATCTAAGGGATTATGTTCGCCAACTACTGAATATCATCTATGGGCCATGTCTGTCTCATTCCGCGCTCACAAGAGTACAAAGGTATAGGGAAAACATGACATGGATTTCAGGAGAAATAACTTTTGTTAATGTGTAAGGCAAGTCAAATGGATTTGTGAAATGGACCGACCGGGATTTTATATTTTCGGTGCTGAAAAGAAAGACGTTATGTTTTAGCAGTCACATCGATAATGCCCGCATAATCATACAGTAGGCTGAGTAGCCTATGATCAATATGGGGTGGACAAATTGTCCTTCTTTGAATATTGGGGGGACGTGTCCCCCGCCCCCATAGGATTACGCCTATGTGTAAAAATATATATTAGACGAGTTAAGTCCTGAAGACAACGACTACAGCCAACAATTTTTGTTTTGACTGACAAGACAAGTAGGCTACGTGTCTGTGACGACGATCCGTAGACTTCTCGACTCGTCGGCTATTTTCCATTCACAATGAAATTACTAAAAAAATATATACCACAGAAAAAAATACAGAGGACATGACCTCGGTGTCCTCAATAGTAGTTACGGCACTGATTCCAAACAATATAAAGTATCTTCGGTACTCATGTTTTAAAAATAGGCGCTTTTTATGTTTTTCACCTCTCCTTCCTGTTAAAAGACAGACCGTCCGTCTGTCCAATCACAAGGGTCCGTTCTCTGCTAGATAGGCCCTACCTTTTCCGTTTGAAGTTAATGCCGTTTTGTTTTCCTATTTGCCGTTGTGTTTTCCTATTTGCCGTTGTGTTTTCCTATTTGCCGTTGTGTTTTCCTATTTGCTGTTGTGATTTGCACTTCAGGGCCACCGTATTGATACTTTAAAAAAAATCATAAATTGGAGAAAGAAAATTGCAATCAATGTATCTTAATTTTTTCAATATTAACAACATATGAATCAACCCATTGTTCATTATTGGAAGAGGAAATAACATGATATTTAATTTATCTAAAAAGTTAATTAGTTTAATATTGTACCACTTTAATTGGCTTAGACAATGAAACAACTTATTTTAAAAATAAAACACACACATACATATATTATAGTAACATGAATCTCTCGTTATATCTGAACAAACCTGATAAGCGATCATATAAAACACAAGAAAGCATTTCAGACCACTCTGTTATTAGCCATTCAGTAACCCCAATCATAACATATCAATACACCCAATAACACAGATGTAGGTATATTCAAATGCAATACTATATTTGGATTCTCATCCTGTAATGAGTCATGTGCGTCAACTTGACATAAACAACACTCCAACAGACGGACAAAACACAGGGAACCCATATATGAGTACTAATAAGGAAATGGACACCAGGTATTTGTAATGATGAGACATGACCAAACACAGGGAACCTATATATTCTACTAATAAGGAAATGGACACCAGGTGTGTGTAATGATGACACATGACAATGTAGCGATGAGGCACTAGAAGACCATGACGATGATCACTGAAACCTGCCCATAGAAGGCAGTTGAGTAGCTTCGAAGGGAGTTGTCACACATATAGTATTCATTAGAATGCCTGAGTTTATCTTTTCTGAAATCTTAACAAAAAAGTGAGAGGTACAACCTAACAACCAGATAAGACCATTTTAAATTCAGGCCAATAACCCAGCAGTATCAACCTACCAACCAGATAAGACAGTGGTGGACTGTCAGGGCCAGCAAGGCCTTCTCTGCTGGCCTAAACACTATCAGAATCCCTGGCTTGCATTGTAATATATTTTTCCGGTGAATGTGTATTAAATTATTCCCAATAGTCTATTCTCATAGCTTTTTTTCTGGGTCGCGCTTCTTCCAGTAGTGTATTTTTATTTTAGAGCTTTTATCCAATCATATTTCAGCCATCATGTGTTGCCACGTCAAAGAAATATGCCTTAAGGCCTTCAGAATCAATCGTGCAGGCGCCTGTAGCTTCAAAATGAATGGCAATGTAACGGTGCTCTTTAACCAATCAGATACTCAATCAGATTAATTCAACCAATCAGATTTCGAGATGGCGACACTGGGGCCATCTAGCAGGCTTAGAATAACGTCGGCCTTTTCACGCCCTTTGATTGGATGGTCAGAACCCGTACTATTACTACTAGTCAGAGCAAACTGCAAACGGCATCTGTACAATATAAAACATATTAATGTAGCGATTAAATACATTTTTTTATTTATTTTACAAACCACAATGGCTGACAGAGAAGACATTAACTCGCAAAGCCACTTTCAAAACAGACTTTTCAAGAAAAGCGGGACATCATAAGGAAAGGTCGGACAACCCCGAAGTTAGCTAGCCTGTCCCAGCCGGGGAAAGGGTTTACCCGACACTCTCATTGCAATAACTACGAGCGGTACCCTTGGCTCACAGCCTCCGAGCTGAGGAACACTGCAAATTGTATTGCTGGGAATGCATGTTATTTACAGTAGATCGATTTGGTGTTTGGAGCCACACTGGGTTTGCAAACTTGAGTTGTCTAAACAAAGCAGCAGCGAGACACCAAAGCACGGCCGGACATTTACAAGCAACGGTGCTTTTGAAAACTTTTGTGGAAACTCGAGTGGATCTACAGCTCAATGAACATATGCGCAGGGAAACGGAGCTCCACAACGAAAAGGTAATGGCTGCATCGCTGCATGAGATACCTGTCTGTGATGCAACAGCCTGTTGTACTGCGTTTCTCTATAATATTGATGGTTTATAGTGGTGGCGTCATAATGTTGGTATTAAGAGGTGGATTAATTCGGGTGGGACACCACTGAAGGCCTAGGTGTGAAATGCACGGCCCGCCACTGAGATAAGACCATGTTAAATTCAGGCCAATAACCCAGTAGTATCAACCTACCAACCAGATAAGACCATGTTAAATTCAGGCCAATTGCCCAGCAGTATCAACCTACCAACCAGATAAGACCATGTTAAATTCAGGCCAATTGCCCAGCCGTATTAACCTACCAACCAGATAAGACCATGTTAAATTCAGGCCAATAGCCCAGCAGTATTAACCTACCAACCAGATAAGACCATGTTAAATTCAGACCAATAGCCCAGCAGTACCATTGTCTCTAATTCCACTACAATGTGATCTGCAACTCATTTACTCTCTTTTTAAGTGTGTAATTCCTTCGAGAAGTCAACGCATTAAGTTTGCGAAGCCCATTTCTTTAACCAGCTGAGTCACTGAGGGTCTTAGAAGGTCTCACCATAGCTATATTCTGTGCTGTTGTCCCACTTGGATCGTGGAGATCTCTAATCTGAAGCTCTCTATCAGAAAGAAGGTGAACTGAAGCACGTTCCACACTGTGAGGGTAGGAGGTTACAGAATGTGCCGTGGAGCGTAGCACAGGGTGTGGCAGACGATGGGGTTGAATGCTTGTGTAAGGCCGACTGTCTGGATGTGTGTAGAACTCAGGGTGCAGTTCACCATAACCCCAACCATAGGGGTCATTGGTCGACCTGCCAACTGGCCATTGGTGGTAAGCCCTGCTAGGAGGATGGTCACTGGCACGATAGGGGGCACTGGCACGATAGGGGACACTGGCACGATAGGGGACACTGGCACACTAGGGGGCACTGGCACGATAGGGGGCACTGGCACGATAGGGGTCACTGGCACGATAGGGGGCACTGGCACGATAGGGGGCACTGGCACGATAGGGGGCACTGGCACGATAGGGGTCACTGGCACGATAGGGGGCACTGGCACGATAGGGGTCACTGGCACGATAGGGGGCACTGGCACGATAGGGGGCACTGGCACAATAGGGGGCACTGGCACGATAGGGGGCACTGGCACGATAGGGGTCACTGGCACGATAGGGGGCACTGGCACGATAGGGGGCACTGGCACGATAGGGGACACTGGCACAATAGGGGGCACTGGCACGATAGGGGGCACTGGCACGATAGGGGTCACTGGCACGATAGGGGGCACTGGCACGATAGGGGGCACTGGCACAATAGGGGTCACTGGCACGATAGGGGCACTGGCACAATAGGGGACACTAGCACGATAGGGGGCACTGGCACGATAGGGGGCACTGGCACAATAGGGGTCACTGGCACGATAGGGGTCACTGGCACAATAGCGGTCACTGGCACGATAGGGGGCACTGGCATGATAGGGGGCACTGGCACGATAGGGGGCACTGGCACAATAGGGGTCACTGGCACAATAGGGGTCACTGGCACGATAGGGGTCACTGGTACGATAGGGGGCACTGGCACCATAGGGGGCACTGGCACCATAGGGGGCACTGGCACCATAGGGGGCACTGGCACGATAGAGGTCACTGGCACCATAGGGGGCACTGTAAGGGTGCAGGTACGGCTGCATTTGGGCCGGTGGTTGTTGCCAACTTTGCCATTGGGGTTGATGTGTTCCCCACTGTTTCTGCTGCTGTACTTGTTGTTGCCACTCACGCCACTTTTTATAATGTAGTGGCTGTTGTTGCTGTGGATTCAAACGGTAGCCTGGCACATGTGCGTTGTTTAGGATACTGTCTAGAGGCATGTAGTATGTAGTATGGGTTGAAGCTTGATTTGGCAGGCTGGGAGTGTTCCAGGTGCTGTGTTGCTCCCAATGGGACTGGTCAGGCCAGACCAGGTTGCTGATACGGGGCAGACTGGTCAGATGCTGGGTTCTATGGGTCAGGGGTCCATCACCTTCCTGACTGTTGGGCTTGATAATGATCTGGGTTGATTGAGCAGCACTCAGCACTATCTTCTCTTCCTTTACATCCTGATTATTTCTGACCTCATCCTCTTTTCTCACAGAGCTGTAATTATAGGAGACACAGGATGAAGAGCAAATAGGATCTCCTGGGAACAGTTGAACGCTCAAGGAGGACACCACACGACGTAAGCTGGGGAAGGATGTGGGTAAAGAGTTGCTTTTATTTAGGGGCGGCCTTATTTGACCCTTTGGGACTTTGTGAGGGGGGTTATTTTTCCCCAGATCCTGTGTGGCTTGTGTCTCTAAACCAGAGGGTGAAGGCTTGCATTCTTTGCTCACAGGCAGTTGAGAAATAAGATTCCTACTTGGTTGACATGAGGATGAGTCTGACTCTGAGCACGAGTCGTATGGAGAGCTGTAATCTGAGTTGAAGCCTAGAGCCAGGCCCGGTGTGACTGTGAAACAGGTAGGGCACTCAGGCCCTGGAGGAGTCAACCTGTTCCCTCTGATCAGTTGGATCTCAGACGCCGGCACCTAAAAAACATGAAAATACACACAAACTTTAAAACAGAACAATTTATATACAGGCCAGTTGTGTAAACTAATGATATTAATTAGAAAACTAGACTGTGACATTCTAGTTCTCATTTTTTTAGGGTTTCCTAAAGTTTAAACTAAAGAGATTTCAAAAGTTGTGCTTTTTGTAGAACAAAATGTCTCCAATCAAGCACTGTTCACGGGGAACCGCACAGCGTTCTAACATGGATGGATAGGCTTTATCAAGATCCCTTTTACTGTATTTAAGTCTCTTTATCACCACACAAGCAGCCCTGGTCGTTACATTGCCTCCAATATGCTTGACAGATGGCACCAGCACTCCACCAGCATCATGTTATTTGGTCCTCATATTACAAATGTTAAAATTATTTTTGTCTGTCCATAACACTTTTTCCAATCTTTCTCTGTCCAGTGTTTGTTTTCATTTATCCATCCTAATAGTTTTATTCCTGATGAAAGTTTTCATCTTAAGACATTTAATACCTGTAATCAAACCCAAACCCATGGATGCTCCAGATACTGAACTAGACTAATAAAGGAAACACCAGGTGATAATCGAATCAATCAAATGTGTAGAGAGGTGAGAATATGCTGATTTACATTTGGATGGATGGGTTGAATGTGTGCTGACATAGGCCTTGATAAAAGGATTTACCTTAGAGTAGATGGACTTCTCTACCAGGTAGTCTTCTGTAAAGCCACTGCTGTCTGACTGCTGGCTGGTTTCTCTAACTAGCACTATGGTGGAAAGAGAGAGATACTATGAGTTAAATGTGAGAAAATGGACATGCTCTGGTTTGACCTTTTTTACATACCATCACAGTATAGTCACAAGACATACACCTTAAAATACCTAGAATCTAGAAACACACAGCTGGAGGTAGGACTATCTTGCATAGAGCTCCATTACTGTGGAATGATCTGCCAATTAATGTGACTCTTAACTCATCTGGGTCTTAAGTGTAGTTTGGCCCTAAGGTGTAAAGGTGAACTCTTAAACTGTTCTAGCTGTCTCTAGCAGGATATCCCCTCCAACCCCATAATGGGCAGAGTCAATGGTTTACTGGTGGTACACCAGGCCATCCCAGATGGGAGTAAGCTCTCTGGGATAAACTCCGCCCACTCTCTGAACGGCAGGTTGGCGTCCCATTGGTGATCTGGTGCTTGGTCAAGTGGGAGGGGCTATTTCATTGTATCTGTGGATAAGACTACAGTGTCTCTGCCAACGTCCAATGTCAGTTCTTAGAATTACATGACGGTAGTTTGTGCCAGGGGACTAGTTTTTCTTTACCGAGCCACTATGTGATCATTTCAAGTTGCTACATGGTAATACAGATTTGAGCCTGGCTGTGTGTTTAAGCGCTTTCAGTGCTGATGTAAAAAAATGCTTTAAAAACACATTAACACAGAGACGTCTATTAATGTTTATATATTTTGTTGCAAAAATGTTACATGAACAAATATTTTAATATAACAATTTCAACCTAAATGTCTCCAAAATAACACACAGTACAGTTCTTGTTTTGGCTTTGGTTGTTTCACCACTAGATGGCAGGCTTTCCCTTTTCCCGTCATGTAGTTTAAAAAACACTTTTTATTCATCCAGTAACAGTTGGAGAAAACTCACATTTAAGTGGAAATAAGTGTCTAGATGTCCCTTTGATTCCCTGAACATTTTCACCATCATGACTGCCTTCGTTACTCTGCACCTGGTAGAGAAAATAGACATTTATGAGTAATACATTTGGTATTTCCTAGAAGCAGTAATAATTTAGTTTTTCATTAAAATAAATATCAAATATATATATGTTAAGGCAATCTAAGAACAATTTAGATGAAATATGCAAATAAATTCTATTGAACATTATTGTATCTTTCACACAGTCAACATCCTTCCAAACTTTAATCAACACACTAACACACACCAATAGACGTTCTACAATACAGTACCTCCTCCATGTCAAAATAGTTTTTTTGGACTTGGGAGATGTGGATCTTTGGAGGGCAAATCAAGGGCTCCGAAACTGGGAAAGACTTCACAGATATTCCAGTCTTTGAAACCGTCTCTAGATCCACCTGGTTGTTAAAGCTTCGATTCTGTGTAAGATGAACTTTGGACCTGACAGCCACCTCCGAGCCATAGGTCTTCAGCTGTGTCTCTAGATCAGCTTTTCTGTCTCTGGATAACAGACCATTTGTTGACCATATCCTGTGTTCACACCTCCTCTCAGCATCAGAGCACACAGATGTTAGGTCCACATTCTGGTCCTCATGCCCTCTGTCCACATACACAGACCAGGGTGTGTCGTTGTCACTAGAGTCAGAGTAGACATTCTCTTCATGGGTTTGTCCCTCAGGTTCGCCTGTCTGTGTACACAGGCCCAAGGCAGTTGCTGTGTTGGGCTTCATTCTGCTCACGTTTGCATTGGGAATGATTAAGGTGTCAGTGACGTCACACTCCTGAGGCAGATTACTGATGTCTTGTCTGAAGGAGAAGAGGCTGTCTCTTCCTGTGGCTTGATATAAACGACCTGAAGTTGGAAAATCATGGAGGGAAAGTCATTGTCATACAGCCATATTGTAGCATAAATGTGCATAAATATTGTAGGCAACACTTTTTATTAAGGCAGTTTGCACAGAAGTCTGTTACTAAATCACATCTACACACAACAACAGTGATCAGTGACGACTATATTGATTGATCAATTTCATTGTTGATCAAACAGAAAACTGCCAATTGTAATAAAAATTACAACACAATGTAAAAACATCTGCATACTAAGGTATTGTACCAAGGGTTTAACACAAAGTCAGTGAGGACATTGTATTTGCTATTTGTGTTTTGCCTTTTAAATGCATACAAGTAAACATAAACACTCAAATGCACATTCAAAGGAAAAGCAAAACCCATCCACACAGTCTATCATTACTTCAATTTAACACTTCCTGATTACGCCTGTTAAGCTGTAAACATTCGATGTGGTTAAAGAGCAGATTGCCAGAAGTGAATGGATACATACTCATCAGCGCCACCATGGGGCATTCCTGCTCTGCACGTTGCAACTGGGCCTTCAGGTACACAGCCAGGTTGATCCCTCTGGCCTCGGACTCAGGGCAGAAATAACGCTTGGGGATCATAGTTTAGGCCTGGTTCCTGGTCAGGTTAGGAATTGTCCTTGCTGGGTTTATAATACAGCTGCACCCGAATCCTCCTAGAAACAATTATAGATTTAATTTAGATTGTGTTTCCTGCATCACTATTACTTAGTTCAACAATAAAGGTAACACAAATGTTTTTGTTATTATTTAGGACCTGGTTGAATTTTTCAAGTAAGATTATTTTGTGGCAGAATCTAGCTTCTGTATCTATGGATATGAATCTGGCATTATAACCGTGTTGCCTTGTTCTACTTGCTGTCACCTACCTGGCCATCTTACCTAGTTTGTTATTTAATATGTAAATATAGACCTGTTAACCACCATGTTCTCATCAGCTAAATCAATAGATTGGGATTTTCTCAAAACAGCCTCATCTGGTTCTCTAACTACCTCTCTGACCGGGTCCAGCATGATGTTGTTCAGTACCTTTAGGCTAGCTGTGGTGCAGACATGATGTTGTTCAGTACCTTTAGGCTAGCTGTGGTGCAGACATGATGTTGTTCAGTACCTTTAGGCTAGCTGTGGTGCAGACATGATGTTGTTCAGTACCTTTAGGCTAGCTGTGGTGCAGACATGATGTTGTTCAGTACCTTTAGGCTAGCTGTGGTGCAGACATGATGTTGTTCAGTACCTTTAGGCTAGCTGTGGTGCAGACATGATGTTGTTCAGTACCTTTAGGCTAGCTGTGGTCCAGCATGATGTTGTTCAGTACCTTTAGGCTAGCTGTGGTCCAGCATGTTGTTGTTCAGTACCTTTAGGCTAGCTGTGGTGCAGACATGATGTTGTTCAGTACCTTTAGGCTACCTGTGGTGCAGACATGATGTTGTTCAGTACCTTTAGGCTAGCTGTGGTCCAGCATGATGTTGTTCAGTACCTTTAGGCTAGCTGTGGTCCAGCATGTTGTTGTTCAGTGCTAGCTGTGGTGCAGACATGTTGTTCAGTACCTTTAGGCTAGCTGTGGTGCAGACATGATGTTGTTCAGTACCTTTAGGCTAGCTGTGGTGCAGACATGATGTTGTTCAGTACCTTTAGGCTAGCTGTGGTCCAGCATGATGTTGTTCAGTACCTTTAGGCTAGCTGTGGTCCAGCATGATGTTGTTCAGTACCTTTAGGCTAGCTGTGGTCCAGCATGATGTTGTTCAGTACCTTTAGGCTAGCTGTGGTCCAGCATGTTGTTGTTCAGTACCTTTAGGCTAGCTGTGGTCCAGCATGATGTTGTTCAGTACCTTTAGGCTAGCTGTGGTCCAGCATGTTGTTGTTCAGTACCTTTAGGCTAGCTGTGGTCCAGCATGTTGTTGTTCAGTACCTTTAGGCTAGCTGTGGTCCAGCATGATGTTGTTCAGTACCTTTAGGCTAGCTGTGGTGCAGACATGATGTTGTTCAGTACCTTTAGGCTAGCTGTGGTCCAGCATGTTGTTGTTCAGTACCTTTAGGCTAGCTGTGGTCCAGCATGATGTTGTTCAGTACCTTTAGGCTAGCTGTGGTCCAGCATGATGTTGTTCAGTACCTTTAGGCTAGCTGTGGTGCAGACATGATGTTGTTCAGTACCTTTAGGCTAGCTGTGGTCCAGCATGATGTTGTTCAGTACCTTTAGGCTAGCTGTGGTGCAGACATGATGTTGTTCAGTACCTTTAGGCTAGCTGTGGTCCAGCATGATGTTGTTCAGTACCTTTAGGCTAGCTGTGGTCCAGCATGATGTTGTTCAGTACCTTTAGGCTAGCTGTGGTCCAGCATGTTGTTGTTCAGTACCTTTAGGCTAGCTGTGGTGCAGACATGATGTTGTTCAGTACCTTTATGCTACCTGTGGTGCAGACATGATGTTGTTCAGTACCTTCAGGGTAGCTGTGGTGCAGACAGACATGATGTTGTTCAGTACCTTTAGGCTAGCTGTGGTTCAGTACCTTTAGGCTAGCTGTGGTGCAGACATGATGTTGTTCAGTACCTTTAGGCTAGCTGTGGTCCAGCATGATGTTGTTCAGTACCTTTAGGCTAGCTGTGGTGCAGACATGATGTTGTTCAGTACCTTTAGGCTAGCTGTGGTGCAGACATGATGTTGTTCAGTACCTTTAGGCTAGCTGTGGTGCAGACATGATGTTGTTCAGTACCTTTAGGCTAGCTGTGGTGCAGCATGATGTTGTTCAGTACCTTTAGGCTAGCTGTGGTGCAGCATGATGTTGTTCAGTACCTTTAGGCTAGCTGTGGTGCAGACATGAGCAGCACGAAAACCAGACTGCATAGTGGAAAGGGTACAGTGGGACCCGAGGTGATTGACAATCTGTTTGTTGAACAGTTTTTCAAAATACTTTAGAAAGACAGGGTAGGATAGATATTGGTCTGTAGCAGTTGGGGTTGAAGCTGTCTCGCCCTTTGAACAGGGGAATGGCTGCAGCGGATTTCAGAAGATGAGAGTGATAGGTTAAACAGACTGGTACTGGTACGACACAGTGTTTTATGTTGATTGATGGAGGTCAGTTCTGTGGTGAACCAAGGATTGTATCTGTCTTTTGATCTGAACTTTTTAATGGGGCATGTTTATTTAGAACAGACAGAACACTCTTCTGAGGAACAGCCAAGCGTCCTCTACTGATGGGATGAGATTTATGTTCACACAAGAAATAGCGTTCAGGTCATTTAGAAAGGCCTGTTTGCAGAAGTGGTTTAAACAGCGTCTGACGAAGATGAGAGGTGGTTGTTTGACCCCGGTCCCATTATGGACACAGGCAATAAGGCAGTGATCACTGAGATCCTGGTTGTAAACAGGTATATGTACAGGGCAAGTTAGTCAGGGCAACGTCTATGAGGGTCCCCATGGTTGCTGATTTGAGGCTGAACCTAGTAGGTTCATTTATAATCTGTGTGAGGTTGAGTGCATCAAGATTAGAAAGTAAAATAAAAGTAAAGTGCTTTATATCCTCCACCTGCTTTATATCCTCCACCTTCATCCCAGTGTCCAAGAAACCAAGGATCACAGGGCTAAATGACTACAGACCAGTTGCCCTGACCTCTGTGGTTATGAAGTCCTTTGAGCACCTGGTGCTGTCAAACCTCAAGACCATCACAGATCTAGTAGTAGATCCATTGCAGTTTGCCTACAGAGCCAGCAGGTCTGTGGACGACACAATCAACATGGCTTTTCCAGCATTTTGACTCTCTTTTTCATAACTGTATATATAACTAGATATTGGTCTTCTTTTGCATAACTGTAGATATAACTAGATATTGGTCATCTTTTGCATATTTGTATATATAACTAGATATTGGTCTTCTTTTTCATAACTGTATATATAACTAGATATTGGTCTTCTTTTGCATAACTGTATATATAACTAGATATTGGTCTTCTTTTGCATAACTGTATATATAACTAGATATTGGTCTATAACTAGATGATATTGGTCTCAATTATAATAACTAGATATTGAACTTGATATTGGTCTTTAGCACAACTGTATATATAACTAGATATTGGTCTTCTTTTGCATAACTGTATATATAACTAGATATTGGTCTTCTTTTGCATAACTGTATATATAACTAGATATTGGTCTTCTTTTGCATAACTGTAGATATAACTAGATGCTCAATTTAATACTTGAACTTGGACATTTCTCTTTTTTTCTGCAATCTGCTCACATATCTAGACAAGCACGTTTTTGCACTATTCAGATACATATTTCTCATTCTATATTGACCCAGTACATACGCCAAATAGGCAGGGTCTCTTGACTGTTTGTGTTGTGTGTTTTGCTCCGTTTTCACGGTTTTATGTACGTCTTTAAATGTATGTTGTAACGCTGCAGCTAGTTGTCAGAAAAAAATGATTGTGTGTGTAAATATGTTATAATGAAGTTGCATAACTATGTTTAAAATAATTATTATGCTCATACCTGGCAGAGCACTGGAATAATATCTTTTAGTTTAGCCTGGAAGTCACACATTGTCCTGGGAGGACTGTCCTGAAGCACAAACCCAGGGTAGTACATCACCTAGTTATTACCCCAGACTCAGCCCGGTCTATATACACACACACACACACACACACACACACACACACACACACACACACACACATTCTCACTGTCTAGTTATTACACTGCAATAGTCAGTTTGTGCGAAATTGCACTTTATTCAAGTTTTTTGTATTAACCTTATGTTTGGTTGGCTGGGTCGGAGTTTAATTTCGGTTGTTCATATTGTTTGTGCATATTTGTTGTGTGATGGGACCAAAACAACTTGCAGTTCAAACAGGTGCAGTTAATACAGGTAAAGAGTGGAGAACAGGAGGGCTTCTGTTATGGAATTTTATGATCATTCAAGAAGTTTAGTTACATGTAAGTCTCATAGATGTTGTTTAGGCCAAAAGGCACAGAGAAACGTTAAGAACGGAAAGCACGAGACTCTGAAAAACAGGATCTGGTTCCTTTCGGAGGAGAAGCCGGAATGTTATCTTTACATTGTTAGAGGGGCCCAATGCTAGAAACAGATGTCCTGTTTACCTTATCTGGGATGGACTGTCAAAAGGAAATGTATGGGTCTTTGTTCAACGCATATGTTTCTCACCCTAAATGGATATGCATCAGGCCTCCCTCGACTTGACTGGGGAGTGACCCTCGGGTTTTCATGACAGCTCCATATGTCATGAATATTATCCTATATTTGGTGAGATCTTCTAAGGACCTCATCTGTTCTCCATCATCTCTGTTTAGGTTGGTGTGTCAATGAGTGTGCGTAACTTCATTCCTTTAATTGGTTAATATGTGATCACGTTTCCGGGTTGAGTACGCTGTGCGCGTTTGTGCTGCCGCTTCGTACCTGGATTGTTTTCGTTTTGTCCGTATGTTTGTTTGTTCTGTTTTGTCTGGAAAACTGGAAACTCATTCCGTATCGAGGCTATATTGGTGTTTCGCTTGGATTGTACTGAGCTGTTGTCGCTAAAACTATCGCTACTGGTTGCGAGTTTGCTGGTGTGCTGTCTGTGTCTGATCTACTGGCACTTACCTGGATTACTTTGTTTGTTATTTTTCAACCGAATTGAGCATTAGTTTGCCATTGGGCTGCCGCGAGCTCTCTACCCTGTATGTCCCTGCCACTTTCGGCTCATCTGATGGGTGAGTTACCACTCTCGCATTCGGTTGAGCTGTCTGTTTACTGCTTACTATCTGGTTGTTTGTCTCCCAGTCAGTCTGCGTTTTAAGGTAAGTGACGATTGGGGTTTGGCTAACGTGGTTTACTGTTGGACTGGCTCACAGTTCCCCAGTATTAACATGCCATCTTTCTGTTGCCACATTTTCTGTCTTGCATTCGTAATGGTTTTGGGATTTTTATCATCGCAATTGCGGGCCTTGAACTGCCGCTCGCGCCTTGATCCAATGACGTTTGATTACTGTCGGAGACTTGGGATTCTCCGACGCCCACGCTATATCCATCGTTCACCGCGCTTGCTCAAGGGTACTGTTCACTCTAAGCCTGTTGCTATTCCATGCATCTGGACCAACCATAGAAAACTGCCCACCACTGAAAAAAAGAAATTGCCTGTCTGCTGCACTACTCAGCGTTTTTTGATTTATCCGGTTGTTAACATTCACCACTCTACTGACAATTTGAATGTCCTGCATCATAATCTTGCTCTCCTGAACTGTCGATCTCGGACAAAGCATCTTATCTCAATGAAATCATCACTGACAATAAACTTGATATTTTCTTTCTTACTGAAACCTGGCAAGTTCCTGAGGATTTTATGCAGTTAAACCTACTTGCACCGGATGGATATAAGTTTATGTCTAGACCTCGACTGCATGGTAAAGGGGGTGGTCTTGCTGTTGTCCATCGTGAAAGCATCCGACTCAGGCAACTTGATTTTCATGACACTGATACATTTGAATATATGGTTCTAAAGGCTGACTCTCTTATAATTATTTTGCTCTATCGTCCTCCCAGGGCCCTGTCTAGCTTTTTTTCTGAACTCAGTGAATTGCTGACTGTTGCTGGCTCATTGTCATTTCCTATGTTACTGCTTGGTGACTTTAATATCCATGTTGATGTCGCCTGTTCTAACACTTCTCAGTTACTCTCAATTTTTGAATGTTTTAATTTAACCCAGCATGTTAATTTTCCTACTCATAAGCATGGTCATACCCTTGATCTGATCTGTACATATAAGGCTAATATATCCTCCATCTCTTTCTCTGACATTGGCATTTCTGATCACAAATTACTTACTTATAGCTTAAGTCTGCCTGTGCGTAAAAAATGCCTAAAAACTGTTATATCCTACCGGAATGTCAAAGCTGTTGATCCTGTATCATTTTGTACCTCCATTGCCTCTTCCAATCTCTGTGATGTGCTTGACATCTCCTCTCCCTCTCTGATATTGACTAGCTATCACCTCATAATTACCGATATCTTAGGTAAGCATGCCCCTGTCAAGACTCGTAGTGTCCCTTCTACACACTCCTCTCCTTGGTTCACCTCTGAGCTTCGTATCCTCAAGACCACTGGCAGACGGCTTGAGCGTCTTTACAGGAACACTGGCCTGACTGTTCACCATCTAGCTTATGTTGAACATGTAAATAATTACAAACTGGCCCTGAACTTGGCGCGCTCTAGTTTTGTGTCTGCCATGATCAACAAATCTAGTAACAGGCCAAAAGCATTATTTAACACTATAAATAAGCTCATCAAACCTCCATCTGAGGCTGCTCTAGCTTCTGGTGAACTCTGTAGTTCTTTTCTTAAATATCTCCTAGAAAAAGCAGATGCTGCCCAAAAGAGCTTCTCTACTGATGCTGCACCCACTAGACATCGGCTTAACCAATCTGATCAGTCCCTAACCTTATTTGCTCTAACTACTCCATCCTCTGTTTCTCAGTTAATTTTGAAATCTAACCCTTCGTCATGTCATCTTGACCCTGCACCCACTTCTCTTCTGAAACGTTGTCATTCAGTTATCTCTGCACCTATCTCCCACTTCATCAATGCATCTCTCACCTCTGCCTCTTTCCCGCTGTCACTCAAAACTGCCGCTGTTACCCCTGCTCTTAAAAAACCCAGCCTTGATCCTTCTATTTTATCTAATTATCGTCCCATTTCAAATCTACCTTTCATGGCCAAATTACTGGAAAGTACTGTTGCTTCCCAGCTTCAGTCTTTTCTTGTTGCAAATAACCTCTTTAATCCCTTTCAATCTGGTTTTCGTCCTCTACATAGTACTGAAACAGCCCTTGTCAAGGTGCTGAATGACTTGCTTCTTTCTGGCGACTCTGGCGTGCTGTCGTTACTCTTGCTTCTTGACCTTAGCTCTGCCTTCGACACAGTCTCCCATGAACTACTTATGCTGCGCCTTGCGGATGTAGGTATTTCTGGTGATGCTCTATCTTGGTTTTACTCCTACCTCTCTGACAGACAATTCTACATTTTGGTACAGGATTCTCGGTCACCTGCTGTCCCCCTTACGCAAGGTGTCCCCCAGGGATCTGTTCTGGGGCCATTATTATTCATAATTTATATAATACCTCTTGGTCTCATCTTGCAACGTCATGGTTTTAATTATCATTTCTATGCTGATGACATCCAATTATACACTGTTTGTACACCTGTTTTGTCTGTCACGACTGACAAAATCTCAGCCTGTGTGCATGAAATAAAAGATTGGCTTCAATGTAATTTCCTAAAACTCAACATGGACAAAACTGAGATCATTTTTATTGGAACTCCATCTCTTATCAGGAAAATTCCCACTGATTTCAAGTGCGAGATTGCGGGCACTTTCATCAAACCATCTAACACTGTTAAAAATCTGGGTGTACTTTTTGACTCCTCCCTTTCACTCCAGTCTCATATCAAATCTGTCACTAAATCGGCCTTCTTTCACCTACGTCGGATCGCCAAACTCCGTCCTTTCCTCAACACTAAAGACGCTGAAACTGTAATTCATTCATTCATAACATCACGTCTTGATTACTGCAATGCCCTTTTTATTGGTCTTCCTGCCAGCTCCATCTCCAGGTTGCAATATATTCAAAACTCTGCTGCTAGATTACTTACTCACACCAAGCGTTCTGCTCATATCACCCCAATTCTGTCTGATCTTCACTGGCTGCCAGTGGCCTATCGTATTCAATTCAAAATCCTCCTGCTCACTTTTAAATCTCTACACAGTTTAGCTCCCCCCTATCTTAGCAACCTGATCCATCCCTACAAACCGACACGTTCACTAAGATCCTCTGACTCTAGCCTTCTTGTAGTCCCTAAGCACCGGCTAGCTTCCATGGGGGCTAGATCGTTCAGTGTTGTTGCACCAACACTGTGGAACTCTCTCCCTCAATCACTCCGCCATGTCTGTACTCTATCTGATTTCAAATCCTTACTCAAAACCCACTTATTCTCTAAGTGTTATTTGTAAGTTTGTATTTCACTGTTGTTGTCCTTCTGTGTTTTTTTGGTGGTAATGTTTGTTATTACTGCTTACTGTTTTATGTCCTGAATTGTAAAGCGTCCTTGAGCCCTGGAAAGGCGCTATATAAATAAAACGTATTATTATTATTATTTAAATACCCCTGCAGAAGTTCTTCTCATCAGGTCAGTCTGATCCAGCACAGGTTATTGTCCTGTTGTCTGATGAAGGCTTTCCTCAACCCTATTCTTTAAGCTTGCTATAGGGATTGATCTGATCAATGCAAAAGCTTAAACCTGTATTTGAGAAATGGTTTCTTAATTGCAATTAAACAAGTTAAAAGTGTCAACTGTAACATACTCTCGTGCGTCTTACTTTAAGTTCGAATTCAGCGATTAAAGTCTAAAATTTCCACGACACTTCCTAAAGAAAGACTAAAAGACACTGGATGCGGAACGGGTGAATTGCTGCGGAGCTCTGCGTCCTACGGCAAAAATAGAAACTGTGCGGATCAGATCCGAAGGGATGCGCCTGACGGAACTAGGACGCAGTCGTTCCGCAGCCGTTCCGCAGTCGGTGGAAACCGACACATTGACTTTAATGGAAACCGAATGACTCAGCCGACGTTTCGGAGCAGTTCCGCAGCCGTTCCGCATCCAGTGGAAATTGGGGGTAACAGGTCTGTGAGAGACAGAATTCTTACTGGTTGGTAGGTTATCAAATACTTATGTCATGCAAGAAACTGCAAAATGGTTTTATCATACAATGTGATTTACTGGATTTTTGTTTTAGATTCCATCAGTCAGAGTTGAAGAGTAACCATGATAAAAATGACAGACATGCTTTGTAAATGAGAAAACCTGCAAAATCACCAGTGTATCAAATACTTGTTCTCCCTAACGTATATATCTTTTAATTGTTATTATTATGTGTTTTTATTCTACAAGTTAGGTTCTAATAATATATTGTAATCTACCCTGGTTAAACAAAAAACTCAACGTCTCGAACTGATGCTTGTCAGCACGTTTATTCCGTTCCAAAGCTCCATACAAAACACTGTGTAAAAATTCTGCAGATTGCACCGTGGAAACGGTTTGCCTAGTATAACCAGCAGTAGAAAAATTAAAACAATATCTCAAATGCTCATCACTTTAGCACAAATACAACTCTCTTTTCTGTTCTGTCCTCTCTCTCTCTGACCCTATGCCGGTGAGTTTTACTTCCGGCGTAGCGTGTATCTTTATTGAACCATATTATAAAGTTATTTCGTGGTAAATAAAATAAAACAGCGTCACAGTGTTTCACTTATTAAATGCTCCACATTAAAATAAACAAGAAATTATAACAACATGAAATTAAGTTACAGAGTGATAATACAGTTGCGCACATTTACTCTGTCGCCGTGGCAACGCATACACAGATTTCCGCGTCAGCTACATATATTAATGTTGCAATCTTATTTGCCACGCCTATCTTTGTATAAGGAACCAGGGTTTGTCTGGGTTTAGTCAGAGTCTGACACTCCCCCGATCAACAGAGAGGGGGAGTCATCAGACGCGATCAACCTCACCTGAGTTCTGAGCACACCTGCCGGTAATTAGGTATGGGATATAGGTGTGCTCAGAGGCTCTCTCTTTGCGAGGTATTGTTCTAGTGACTTGCTGAGCGTTTTATTAGAGAATATTCATTGAAGTCTTCCAGTGTACCAGTCCTTTGCTCCGTGTTCCGACTCCGTCTTGCTTAATCCTTCTGTTGTCTCCTAGTGACTCCCGTGTCCTGATCCTGTGCCCGTTTAACCGACTACGACCACGCCCGATCCCTTTGTACCTCTGACTGCCTCTGATCTCTCCGTGTTGACCACTGCCTGCCTGACAACGATTAAGCCTACTGTTTGTCTGTACTTTAATAAAGCTTTGCGGTTCTGCGATTGGACCCTACTCTGTCGTCTGAGTATTCGTTACACTTTGTCGCCTGCTAGTCAAAATGGGCAGTGTTGTCCTGGTAACGATCTGCGCCTGCCACAAACTGCTCTGCATTAAGCTAGCTAGTGCTAATTCACAAATATGGACACGTTTTTGAAAATGAAAAGACCTGACGAAAAGCTAAGGTAGTATTTTACAATTACATAGATTGTTATCAAATAACATTATTCAGTCCCTCCAGAAAAACGTGATTATGCGATCGCTGAATTCAATGCATTATCAGCCAAAGTCCGCATATTTATGCGGGGGTCGCATATTTTCAAATACTCCGCAATCTCACCGCATAAATTGCTGATTTCCGCACAAAATATGCAGGACTTGCATGATTTCATAATCCCCGCATCTTCATCACAAAAAAAGTGACATATCTTAGCAGAAAGTTCACACAAGAGCAGCCATTCCCCTGTTGCCATGGGAACGTTATGAAGTGACGTAATTGCGCGACGTGAACATCATCGAAAAGCTGATGATAGATGAGAACTTAAATATTCCCAGCACTTTCTGTGATGTAGTATGCTTGCTTATCATAGGAAGTGATAATAAATGAATCTTTACATTAAGGTAGTAGCCTAGTGAGAACAGGGTGTTGGGGAATCACTTTTTTTTATTTTTCATCAAACCGCAGTTTTTGCAAGTTCCCGCAGTTATATCGCATACAATTGCATAAATATCCCGCATTATCCATTGCATTTTTTAAGAAAACGTGCCGCATAATCTAGAATTTTTGCCTGCAACAATCACAAAAAAACTCCGTATTTTTCTCGAAGGAATGATTATTATTGCATTAATAAATGTAAAGAAATATATTTAGAAGTTTTTTTCCCGTCATGATGTCAATGGTATTTTAAAGTTTTCTTGCAAAAGGGGAACCCTGCCACAGGAAAATGCTATTGGAGGGGCCATGGCATGTAGATGTTTGGGAACCCCTGTGCTAGGTAGGGTAGTAAACGATTAGCCCAAATAACCTCGGCTCAAAGACAACAGTTACATTTATAAACAGGTTTTTCAGCCTTACAGTTAAGCAAACACAGCCCCAGGACCTTGACAAGAACATAAAAGCACAGAATGTTTATATCTTGTCACGCTCTTAGCCGAGGCGTGTTTGGAGCAAGTGGCAACCTTCTGTATCTCCCCCATGTTAAAATGATCAACTTTACAGCAGAAAAAAACATGTTTACAGCCTGGTTCTCTATTTGGCTTTGGTCTGTACAGCTAATTTTGCCCTTCATAACAACTGTGAGGGGGGTGAATTTTTTTATAACCCATCCGTTTAGTTGATTAATATTTAAAGTTCTGCATAATTAAGGGTGTGTCCAGCGGATTCCCGCATTACCGGATGCCTGCATTTTCATAAATAGCGTAACATTTATAAACACTGACTATATTTGGAAGTATTTTTTGACATGTCCTAAAAGATATGTGTAAGAAATTAGCCTATAATTACTCAGTAAACAGCATCCAGGCTCCTCAGCTCCATCCACGTACCGCCTCTTTGACCATTTTCGTTTATCCAGGAGTGACGTGCTGCCAAGATGGCGACGGTCGGCTACGCCCACTTTAGGCTTCAAAAACGGTCTTCAGAAACCTACGGGTGACGTCACGGATACTACATCTTTATACAGTCTATGATTTTGGAGTCAGGTTAAGGAAGATGTAGTTTTGGTTGTTTTAATCACAGTTCCTCACCAACCAACATGTCATAAACCGTACTCACTAGTACACATACAAAATAATAAAGAGTGTGACTCAGAGCGTAATAGTAATACTATTAACAAAGGAAGGAATATCAAATCTAACTCGTTCGAACACACAGACACGTAACACGAAACAATTCCACACAAAGACAGGACTAAACACAGGGAACCTAATTACTCTATTAACATTTTCACACGTATGTTCCAAATACCTCTTCCAGGCCCCTCAGCGTGAGTTATTTTACGCGTGATTTCTGAATTCACACCAAGTTCCATAATGTGACTATGGGGTTCCATAATGTCATTATGACGCAACAAGAGGGACCTGCTGCTCCAATAGCTGCAGTTTACCAGAGCCATGCTGCTTACTATTTATCTATTATTTAGACCTATTAACATTAAATTATATTTCTTTATGACTACCAACAATAATGTAATTTAAGCAGTATTAAAAGACGACCGGAATAACATCTACAGAGCTCTCAAGTTTTGAACTGAGTTCAGAGTGAGAATTTTGGCGATGATCTGAAAAATACATACATTCATACAAATAAAAATATATTTATTTAATTCAGCATTTCTTAGTGCAGGTTTGTGTGTGTGTGTGTGTGTGTGCGCAAGAGAGAGAGAGATAATGGTTAGTGTTGTTTATTGTGGGGGTTGGTAGCAGGTTTTGAGGCCTTTAGCACCAGGGTTGGTGGTTCCCATTTGAAACACTGTGGTTCCAGGCCACCCATTTTCACTGTCATGATGGATGACAGAGTTCCAGTGCCAAGCTGTACTTGGTTTTGTTTAGTCCAACCATGGAGAAAACCCTCTCAGCATTTGCATTTGAATGAGGGAGCACTAACACTAATGCAGCTATTTTAGAAATACAAATTTGTTTTTTAATGTCACAACTCCAACCCTGTACAACTTTATCCAGACTTGGTACAGGCAAAAGTGACCCAAAATAGATAATCTGGCGGAGTTATTTATTATTATTTTTTTTAATTTCATGTCTTTTTGTTTAGTTTCCATAAGTTGGGTTTCTTTTTTAATGTAAGCCAGGCCAAGGTCAGTCATCAGCGGCTTCACGGATGCGCGCTTTATTTGTAGTCTAGACGTGGAAGGGTGAACATCTCCTACTAAGACTGCAGATGGGAGGCTCAGGCTTCTGATTGCTTTGGCACGGGGGTGGGGAACATGGTAGCACCCGCTGCTCGTAGAGAAGAGTATCAGAGTAAGAGCTATACGACCATACGTGCTTTCACGTCAGTCTCCAAAAGTCTAAAAAAAATCTCCAATAAAAAAACAGAAAAACTTGCTAAATATAGCGACGGAGCCGCTAAGTCGACAACACTGATCTGAATCAATGTGCTGACCGAGCCCCTACGGTTGACGGAATACCTAAATCTTACCCGGATACGGTAATGCTATTTCCTGATTGGCTGTCCGGTAGCTATATGCATTTATTTGATTGGCTGGTGCGAGACAGGTCCTTCTGGACTCTATGGGAACTCCCTTGAGTCCTCTCTACCTGTTCCACTGTTCAAAAAATAACGGCGCAACTTGTGCGTGATTTCCTGGCAATTTCTCTGCGTGAGAAATACAATGTGTGGCGTGTGAGCGTGTGAACGGGTTGAAATGCGTGTGTCTCACGCCCAATGCGTGAGACTTGAGAGCCCTGGTTTACGCCTTAGCATCTACTTTGGCTAGACACTCATCAGCTTGTAGCAGTCATGTAATGGCTACAACGTTTAGCATGTTATTTGCATTGCATTGCACGTGTGCATATTGTAATATACTCTTCTGCAGTGTTTACCCCATTTTACGCAGTAACAGTTATCATTTACCCAAACCCCTGTAATGTGATGTGAATTTGAAAAAAAAGTTTTTGTGAATGTTAGTTGTTTAGACGAACTGTAGTCGATGCATTGACTACTATTATGTTTAGCAGCCTATTTTAATTGTAGCTAAACATGACCGTTGGTGTTGGTACGTCAGTAATTATTCACCTTTTTCCGGTCTTAAAGCACATGAAGTCTATGTAAATCATATGAAATGTGCTATACAAATAAATTTGACTTGACTTGACCTTCTGATTTATATATTTGCTACCGCTGTAATTGTTTAAAAATGTACTCTATAAAAATGTACACTTGACATTGAGGAAATAAGTTATTAACTGTACTGTAAAGCACAGATGGTGAGATGCTTTCAGGGTGCATTACTGTCTGTGATTTATTTAGAATTAAAGACACACTCAAGCAGCATGGCTACTATAGCATTTTGCACCAATATACCTCTAAACTTGTTTTTGCTAAGTAGGACTGTGATTTAACTAATTATATATCTTCGAAATATAAATCGTCTGCGTCCTTTCCTCACGCCCCACTCCACTACCATTCTTGTTCACAGCCTAGTCACCTCCCGTTTGGATTATTGCAACTCCCTCTTGTTTGGCCTCCCACATAAAACCCTACATAAACTTCAACTGGTCCAAAACTCAGCTGCTCGTATCATTACTCGTATCCCTTCTACTCATCACATCACTCCTATTTTACAACAGCTTCATTGGCTTCCTATAATTTACCGTATAAACTACAAAATACTTCTCTTTACTTTTAAAGTCATTCATAATCTAGCTCCTTCATATCTTTTTGATCTCCTCCATATACCCACACACACTCGTACTCTTAGATCCTCTTCTACTATTCACTTCACTGTTCCTCGCGTCCGTCTTGTTACTGTGGGGAGTAGAGCTTTCAGTTCCTCTGCTCCCCAGCTCTGGAATTCCCTTCCACCGGACCTCCGTAATATTGACTCTCTTTCACATTTTAAATCCACACTCAAAACTCATTTGTTTAGAATAGCTTACTCCGTTTGACCACAACTGTACTCTCTTTCATTGTATTGTATTTCAGTCTTTTATTTAAGTGTTGTCTGTTGTTTATGATGATGTAAGGTGACCTTGAGTGTCAAGAAAGGCGCCTATTAATAAAATGTATTATTATTATTAACATGACGTTGTCATAAAACGTTGTGCCAGGGCCAATTAAAGGAGAAGTTCTCAATAATCTTTTTTTCCAGGTGACAAGCAAAAGGTGTCTACTTTAAAGATTCTTAAATATAATCGTATTTTGATTTACACTTTTTGATTTCTATACAACTCCATATGTGTTATTTTATAGTTTGGAAGTCATCACTATTAATGTTCAATGTGTACAATGGTAAGAATAAAGAAATGCTTTCCAAGTAATGGGCATTTCCAAACTATTGACTGGTACTGCAAGAATCTCAATATGCTGTAGAAGCAACTCCATGGTCAATGTTCTAGAACATTATTTTCTAGACCCGAAAATATGTGTTTCATCAAGAATTTAGCTCACTTTTCCATTATTCCACTTTTTCTGACAAATAAAAAAATTGTAATGGAAATAAGGATTTTAATGATGTTATTATATTCCATGTGTCATTAAACTCAAACACAAATGAAACCAGGCCATGCAAATTATAAGGCTTGTATTGTGTCTCACATAATGAGACATAATGCCATCTTACATACACTGTTCAACAGAAGTCCAAATAAACATTTGTTATATCACAACCACACAAACAGTAGTTGGAAAACCCCAAGTACAACAAATGAGTGAGCTTACCTTCCTCCAATTGTTGTTAAAAAGATGTCTCTGAAAGAACCAACCATAGAATAATAACTTAATGTTTTTATGTAACATCTCCGGCCTCAAAGACAAATGCTGAATGCTTCCCCATTGTGTAGTTTCATATTATGCAGACTATATTTACTTAAGAAAACTACAGTTTGTTATGCAAATAAAAGCACATTTTAAGAAAAAGCAGGTGTGCACATATGTGACAAACAAAAACCCTCCCATTGAATGCATAAGCCTTCGCTGTGGAACAAGATTGTTGAGATTTCACTTTACACTTTTGCACATACATTATATATTTGTCTTTGAAAGCAAACATTAAACATCTAAATAAATATAACAACTATGACGGTGTATGAACTTGTTGATGCGTGATCTGTCGGTTCAGGCTGGGTGTTTGTAAAAGAACTTGGTAACAACTTTATTTTAAAAAGGTCTTAATAAAATACATTTGATTGCCTGCTTGCTGCATCAAAGGTTGACGTGGACAATGTTTGTCATATATGTTCACAACATTTATCCGTTGATTCTTAAAAAAAGTGGATCACTACCAACATTTGGGTTGTAAGATGTGTTTAAAACGTTTTCTGAAAAACAGCTTTTATTTTGAAAGGCTACGACAACACACACAGACAGACTTGCAATGCATTCCTTTTTGTTTGGGGGGGCTAGTAGCAGACTAGTGATAGAGGCATGTTCCTTAGACTCTCCACCATGGGGAAGAAGCTGTTCTTGTGGCAATGTGTTTTGGCCATGATGGATGTCAGCCATCTGCCAGAGGGGAGAGTTCTGAATAATGTGTTTCCTGGATGGGAAAGACCTCAGTGACCTGACTTTAAACTAGGGATGGGGAGGGCATTGGGACACTTATATACTTTGTGCGCTTATATAACTTTCGCATCTGAATTAGATGTGGGTGATTAGAATGGGCACAGCTGAACACCACACCACAAACATGATATATGGCTCTGCACTTGGCTTTTCTGCACGAATATCACCCTGAACTGTGACAGGATCATCTAGGATACCATTGTTGAATAACTAATAAATAATATGTATAAATAATAAATATTATGCTTTACACAACAACAAAATATAAAAACCGACAGCTCTTCTTAACTCAATCATGTCTAAAATATGTCAAAATAAGTTTGGTTTAATTTATAATAATTAGTGTGGTAATATGTTACTATAAAGGCCTATATCTAAGTGCACTTATTAATTGACAGTGTACACATTTACCCCATCTATATTCATTTCGTTTAATTTATAATAATTAGTGTGGTAATATGGTACTATAAAGGTCTATATCTATGTGCCGTTATTAAATGACAGTGTACACATTTAGGTCATCTATATTCATTTAGTTTAATTTATAATAATTAGTGTAGTAATATGGTACTATAAAGCTCCATGTGCACTTATTAAATGAGTGTACACATTTAGGTCATATATATTCATTTGGTTTAATTTATAATGATTAGTGTGGTAATATGGTACTATAAAGGCCTATATCTATGTGTACTTATTAACGTAGTGTACACATTTAGGTCATTATATTAATTTGGTTTAATTTATAATAATTAGTGTGGTAATATGGTTCTATAATGGTCTATATCTATGTGCACTTATTAAATGACAGTGTACACATTTAGGTCATCTATATAAATTTGGTTTAATTTATAATAATTAGTGTAGTAATATGGTACTATAAAGCTCTATGTGCACTTATTAAATGTGTGTACACATTTAGGTCATCTATATTAATTTGGTTTAATTTATAATAATTAGTGTAGTAATATGGTACTATAAAGCTCTATATCTATGTGCACTTATTAAATGAGTGTACACATTTAGGTCATCTATATTCATTTGGTTTAATTTATAATAATTAGTGTGGTAATATGGTTCTATAAAGGTCTATATCTATGTGCACTTATTAAATGACAGTGTACACATTTAGGTCATCTATATTCATTTGGTTTAATTTATAATAATTATTGTAGTAATATGGTACTATAAAGCTCTATATCTATGTGCACTTATTAAATGAGTGTACACATTTAGGTCATCTATATTCATTTGGTTTAATTTATAATAATTAGTGTAGCAGGGCTCTCAAGTTTTGAACTGAGTTCAGAGTGAGATTTTTGGCGATGATCTGAAAAATGACACATACATTCGTACAAATAAAAAAAATATTTATTTAATTCAGCATTTCTTAGTGCAGGTTTGTGTGTGTGTGTGTGTGTGTGTGTGTGTGTGTGTGTGTGTGTGTGTGTGTGTGTGTGTGTGTGTGTGTGTGTGTGTGTGTGTGTGTGTGTGTGTGTGTGTGTGTGTGTGTGTGTGTGTGTGTGTGTGTGTGTGTGCGCGCGTGCGTGCGTAAGAGAGAGATAATGGTTAGTGTTGTTTATTGTAGGGGTTGGTAGCAGGTTTTGAGGCCTTTAGCACCAGGGTTGGTGGTTCCCATTTGAAACACTGTGGTTCCAGGCCACCCATTTTCACTGTCATGATGGATGACAGAGTTCCAGTGCCAAGCTGTACTTGGTTTTGTTTAGTCCAACCATGGAGAAAACCCTCTCAGCATTTGCATTTGAACAAGGGAGCACTAACACTAATGCAGCTATTTTAGAAATACAAATTTGTTTGTTAATGTCACAACTCCAACCCTATACTACTTTATCCAGACTTGGTACAGGCAAAAGTGACCCAAAATAGATACTCTGGCAGAGTTATTTATTATATATTTTTTTAATTTCATGTCTTTTTGTTCAGTTTCCATAAGTTGGGTTTCTTTTTTAATGTAAGCCAGGGCAAGGTCAGTCATCAGCGTCTTCACGCATGCGCGCTTCATTTGTAGTCTAGACGTGGAAGGGTGAACATCTCCTACTATGACTGCAGATGGGAGGCTCAGGCTTCTGATTGCTTTGGCACGGGGGTGGGGAACACGGTAGCACCCGCTGCTCGTAGAGAAGAGTATCAGAGTAAGAGCTATACGACCATACGTGCTTTCACGTCAGTCTCCAAAAGTCTAAAAAAATCTCCAATAAAAAAACAGAAAAACTCGCTAAATGTAGCGACAAAGCCGCTAAGTCGGCCACACCGATCTGAATCAATGTGCCTACCGAGCCCCTACGGTTGTCGGAATACCTAAATCTTCCCCGGATACGGTAATGCTATTTTCTGATTGGCTGTCCGGTAGCTATATGCATTTATTTGATGGGTAAATTGACCACAGTGCCTGTGGACTTCTAGAGTTAAGGGAGATGAGTCAAGCTTGACACTTACCAGTGCAAATTAAAGCTCCATCATCTATCTAGGATTGTTGAATTCTTGGTGCTTTTTTAAACTGTATTCAGAATGTACATCATCCAGAGTCTAGAGTAGTAATTTGTACTACAACCATGATTGAAACTTCCAAGAGACAGGGTGGATTTAGTCCTGAACCAATGTGTTGTAGCATAGGACGCAAATACATACAATCAATAATAACAAATTAATCAATTAATCAGAGGGTTCCATTTGTAGTTAATTTAGAAACAATTCTATATTTTATTTTGCTCTCACATTATGAACTTTTGGGCTCATACAGATCAAAGGTGTGTCAGTACCTTTAGGAGCCATTGTGTATAAATTTAGCAGCCTTGTGTTTTTACATGTAAATGAGACCACCCCATATGAATACAATATTGTCTATGATGTCTCTTTATGTCACTACCAGTCAAATAAACAATGTATGACACATAATGGTCAAGCTACAATAAGTGGTTTAATAGTGATAATAGTAATACTTTTTGATGATGTCGAAATTAAATACAAAAGAGCAGCCAATAAATGTCCAACCACGGCAATGAAGCAGAAAACCTGGTAATTGTTATTGGCGAGATGTTACTTGGTCAACCCTTTAAGAAGGAAGACTCATTACTATTGGCTCAGACTGGGCAACTCATTGCTATTGGCTCAGACTGGGCAACTCATTACTATTGGCTCAGACTGGGCAACTCATTACTATAGGCTCAGACTTGGCAACTCATTACTATTGGCTCAGACTGGGCAACTCATTACTATTGGCTCAGACTGGGCAACTCATTACTATTGGCTCAGACTGGGCAACTCATTACTATTGGCTCAGACTGGGCAACTCATTACTATTGGCTCAGACTGGGCAACTCATTACTATTGGCTCAGACTGGGCAGCTCATTACTATTGGCTCAGACTGGGCAGACTGGGCATCATACTATTGGCTCAGACTGGGCAACTCATTACTATTGGCTCAGACTGGGCAACTCATTACTATTGGCTCAGACTGGGCAACTCATTACTATTGGCTCAGACTGGGCAACTCATTACTATTGGCTCAGACTGGGCAACTCATTACTATTGGCTCAGACTGGGCAACTCATTACTATTGGCTCAGACTGGGCAACTCATTACTATTGGCTCAGACTGGGCAACTCTCCGACTGGGCAACTCATTACTATTGGCTCAGACTGGGCAACTCATTACTATTGGCTCAGACTGGGCAACTCATTACTATTGGCTCAGACTGGGCAACTCATTACTATTGGCTCAGACTGGGCAACTCATTACTATTGGCTCAGACTGGGCAACTCATTACTATTGGCTCAGACTGGGCAACTCATTACTATTGGCTCAGACTGGGCAGACTGGGCATCATACTATTGGCTCAGACTGGGCAACTCATTACTATTGGCTCAGACTGGGCAACTCATTACTATTGGCTCAGACTGGGCAACTCATTACTATTGGCTCAGACTGGGCAACTCATTACTATTGGCTCAGACTGGGCAACTCATTACTATTGGCTCAGACTGGGCAACTCATTACTATTGGCTCAGACTGGGCAGCTCAGACTGGGCAACTCATTACTATTGGCTCACTGGGCACTGGCTCAGACTGGGCAACTCATTACTATTGGCTCAGACTGGGCAACTCTCAGACTGGGCAACTATTGGCTCAGACTGGGCAACTCATTACTATTGGCTCAGACTGGGCATTGGCTCAGACTGGGCAACTCATTACTATTGGCTCAGACTGGGCAACTCATTACTATTGGCTCAGACTGGGCAACTCATTACTATTGGCTCAGACTGGGCAGGCTCAGACTGGGCAACTCATTACTATTGGCTCAGACTGGGCAACTCATTACTATTGGCTCAGACTGGGCAACTCATTACTATTGGCTCAGACTGGGCAACTCATTACTATTGGCTCAGACTGGGCAACTCATTACTATTGGCTCAGACTGGGCAACTCATTACTATTGGCTCAGACTGGGCAACTCATTACTATTGGCTCAGACTGGGCAACTCATTACTATTGGCTCAGACTGGGCAACTCATTACTATTGGCTCAGACTGGGGGCAACTCATTACTATTGGCTCAGACTGGGCACTCATTACTATTGGCTCAGACTGGGCAACTCATTACTATTGGCTCAGACTGGGCAACTCATTACTATTGGCTCAGACTGGGCAACTCATTACTATTGGCTCAGACTGGGCAACTCATTACTATTGGCTCAGACTGGGCAACTCATTACTATTGGCTCAGACTGGGCAACTCATTACTATTGGCTCAGACTGGGCAACTCATTACTATTGGCTCAGACTGGGCAACTCATTACTATTGGCTCAGACTGGGCAACTCATTACTATTGGCTCAGACTGGGCAACTCATTACTATTGGCTCAGACTGGGCAACTCATTACTATTGGCTCAGACTGGGCATTACTATTGGCTCAGACTCATTACTATTGGCTCAGACTGGGCAACTCATTACTATTGGCTCAGACTGGGCAACTCATTACTATTGGCTCAGACTGGGCAACTCATTACTATTGGCTCAGACTGGGCAACTCATTACTATTGGCTCAGACTGGGCAACTCATTACTATTGGCTCAGACTGGGCAACTCATTACTATTGGCTCAGACTGGGCAACTCATTACTATTGGCTCAGACTGGGCAACTCATTACTATTGGCTCAGACTGGGCAACTCATTACTACTAGACTGGGCAACTGGCTCAGACTGGGCAACTCATTACTATTGGCTCAGACTGGGCAACTCATTACTATTGGCTCAGACTGGGCAAACTCATTACTATTGGCTCCGACTGGGCAACTCATTACTATTGGCTCAGACTGGGCAACTCATTACTATTGGCTCAGACTGGGCAACTCATTACTATTGGCTCAGACTGGGCAACTCATTACTATTGGCTCAGACTGGGCAACTCATTACTATTGGCTCAGACTGGGCAACTTTACTTTGGCTCACTATTGGCTCAGACTGGGCAACTCATTACTATTGGCTCAGACTGGGCAACTCATTACTATTGGCTCAGACTGGGCAACTCATTACTATTGGCTCAGACTGGGCAACTCATTACTATTGGCTCAGACTGGGCAACTCATTGCTATTGGCTCAGACTGGGCAACTCATTACTATTGGCTCAGACTGGGCAACTCATTACTATTGGCTCAGACTGGGCAACTTATTACTATTGGCTCAGATGAGAGACTCATTACTATTGGCCGAGACTAGGCAACTGTCTCTTAAAGGGCAACTTCACCGAAAAAAACATATTTTTTCTCACTTATCGTGGTCACTTATGTAGTAGAAATGTAAAACCATTTTTGAAATTGGTGCCATCTAGGCAGTGAAAAAGATTAAAATGTGTTTTTGGCTCATGTGGATGAAATACACCAAAACCCAGAATGCACTTGTTTCGCTGCTCTACGAGTCCACTCCCAAGCCACGCCTACCGGCTCGAGAGGGCAGGCAGAAGGAAAGGCTAGCTACTAGCTAATTGACTGGAAAACAGAAGACACCGGTTAACATGAGTCTCCGTGACGAGTTTCTGGATAAAGTAATTTAAATACTAGCCTTGCGTTGTATTGGGATGTATATCCAACACAAGGAAAGGACATGTAGTTAGTTTCCATCGTTTTCCCGCTGAACATTTAGAGCGGTGCAAACAGTGGCTGCGGGCTATCAACCACCCCAAGTTCCGAGAATATTTGTAATTAATAAAAGTATATACATTTCTTCATATTTCCCTGTACTCTTTTGTAAATCAAAGTAATACATTATTAACTTTGAACTTTTATTGTTTTTAAACATAATAAAAACAATTTCACACTCATAGCTCTTCCAGAGCTTCAGCAGTTTCTTGATAGCCACAGTATTGTCTGTCACCAGCTGGAAATCTCTGTCTGATGTCCTAAACAACACAGGCAGGCAAAACAAGACGATATAGCCTTTCCCCAGTCTCTCTCCTTGCAAGACCCATTCCACGAAATGACGGTAGGCTGTTAGGCGATATTGTCTGAAAACAATAAGGACAACGTTAGCAACGCAAGCTATTTGCACCTACAATAGGCTAGCTAGCATATATGTAAATATAACCGATAGTTCAGCTAACTGACGGAACAACAAATAAATACTCACTCATACTGAAGCGCCCGTTTGTCCCTGCGGGCTTTGGCTGGCGTTTCCAATTGACCTTCGGAATCCTGAAATAAGTTTCAAAAACGCGTGTGGATCAAAGCTGGGGTGCTCTATTACGCATGCGGTCCCGTTTCTAATGCAGATTCAGTTATTTCTTCAAGAAGAAAATGGCATCGCTGAAATTTGCAACAGCAGCGCGACTCTATCTGTGTCCATAGGCGCACAGCGAGAGCACTGGCACCACCAGTCCGCCCTAGCTCGACTCTGTACGGGCTCTTCCTCATGACCGCCAGGCAAGCGTCGCTCCTCTGCAGCAGCAGCCTCTTGGTATGAGGTTTACTAACAAGGTTCGGGAGGAGGACTTTCAGCTAATTAACTACAGGTGGAAGCTCTCAGCAATCAACGACTAGGGTACATATAGACTCAGCAGTCTTACCTCGCTCCGCCAACAGCTCGCAGCAATAGTAGTCTCTCGCCAGATACTATGTCGGGTACAAGCACTTCCTCCGACGAAGGCGTCAGCATCCCCAGGAATGCCCCCCCGCAAGTCGCGGGTCCTTCGATCATTCCACTCCATTCCACTCCCGAACCCAGGACTTCCTCTCGCGGCCGCACTCCGGCCCGACCAGCCGTGCATTCACCCAGACGCCGGTACCAGGCTTCGCCGCCCCCAGCAAGACCACCACCTCTTTCCCCGGGCCTCCTCCTACCGCTCGACCATCCCGACGATCCCTCCCATTGGGAAGTGGACCGTAGCCGGGCTGAGACAGGCGCTGAGCTACTCAGACACGCAGGTCTCTAGGAAGATGCACAAGGCGGAGCTGTATGACTTATACGTCTCCCTCCAAGCTTCTCCTAAACCGGCCCGCAGGCAGGGCAAAACCCGCAGGGCCCCAAACATACCGGCTCAGGCAACTCCGTCGTCCTCCCGCTCAGGTCACCGCTCGCTGCGTTCCGCAAATGCCTCCGCCGCCGCAGCGGCGCGTCTGGACGAGCCCAGCGGCTTCCCGTCAGTAGCTCAACTATACACCCCTAATCACCCTGTCCCTTTCCAGCAGCCCCGAGCTCTGGCCCCAGGCACTAGCGCGCAGCTCGTGCAGCCAGCAGCAGTACAGGCTAACCCTCGTCTCCAGTTTCTCTACCCACCAGGTGCCAACCCCGCCCACCAGCAGTGGCCCGCAGGCGCCAACCCCGCCCTCCAGCAGCGGCCCGCAGGCAACCCCGCCCACCAGCAGTGGCCCACAGCGTCAAACAGGCGCGGGCCCGCCCCCGTTCGCAGTGCAAGCCCACCCTCTTCCCTTCCAGCCTCCTTTCCGCCCGACTAACTTTCCTCCCCAAGCCGCAGCTTGTCCCCTAGGCACGTTCCCACCGCCTACTTTCCAAGCTCCGGAGTACACCCTCCCCTGCGCCTCCACCCAATCCAAATCCACATACTCCCTCTTCACAGCCACCCCGATGCCCGTGCCGTCTAACGCCGTCGCCATGGAACCTCCACCAGAACGCCGGATTGATTACGGGGATTACTCAGTCACCCTGAGGAACACAACCACCCACGCATCTCGCGTTCTCTCTTTCCCCGAGTTTTCAATCGCCTTTTCTCGGTTTACCGAAATCATTTGTTCCGTTTTCCCCCAAAGGCGGCGCGAACTGAATGATTACCAGGCGATCATAGCCGAACTCGCGCTGTCCTACGGGGGGGCTACTTCTATACTTACCACAAGCTCTTTTCCGCGAAAAGCGCCGTGCAAGTCGCACAGTGGAACCAGTGCCCCTACTGGGGCGCACTCGACCCAGATCTGCACAACAGGGTGTTCCTAGGCTGCAGGAACATCACTTGGGCCGTGTGCAGGTCCGTGGCGCACCCCACAGCCTCATGCTCACAAGTTAACCCCTCCCCCTCCCCACACCAGTTCGAGCAACCCTAAGTCCACCAGCTACGTACCGCGTACGGCAACCACCAGCGCAACCCAGGTCTCTGCTTTCGTTGAAGGCAGACAGCTCTGCGACAATTTCAACTCGGGCAGATGCCACAGAGCACGCTGCCGCTTCATGCACATTTGTAGTTTCTGCGGCGGCGCCCACGCCCGCCTCGTATGTCCAGTCTACAAATCTGCAAATAAAACATCCAAAAATTACTTGAAGACTCCTGTAAATATTTCACGCATGCATTTCGAACTGGCCCTCCACCCGGATGCCGAATTTACGGATTACCTACTATCAGGCTTAGAGTGCCCGCTGTCACAAAACCTTATATGTAACAACCTGCTATCCGCCCCTATAGAACCCGAAGTAGTAGACCAACTGATCAAAAAAGAAGTCGAGTCAGGCTTCATGATCGGCCCGTTCAACAATCCCCCATTCGACCTGTTCTGCATCAGCCCCATTGGAGTGGCCACAAGAAAATTCACTGGTAAAAAACGTCTAATTATCGACCTGTCAGCCCCTCACAATTCCCTACCAAACTGGCATTGGTCCCACAGCAAAAGCTCCTACGATTCCTCTATCATCCACCAAGCATACGTTCTCCAGCAGATGCCGCGTGAGGAAACCTCCCGGGCAAGCACTCACCTTCCTGTACGTCCAGCGAGCATCGGTCTCACAGCCGTCGGAATAGGAACTATACCAAGCGGGCATCGGTCCCACAACAAACGTTCAAACTCCCCACGTCCACAGGCCAGCAGGGCCCATCCAGTCCAGGCCGTGAACCGCTTCACAGGCTCCCGCGCATACAAAAAAAAGTCAGACCCTTCCTCGAGATGCCAGTCCGCCAAGCTCGGCACTCTGGGGATTTATAATCCGGCGGCTGTCCTCTGCTGCTTAGCGTTAGGGGGGTACTCTGGGTTAACGAGGCCCCACCCCATATGGGCGGGTTGAAAAAATGCGGAAGTAGCGTCTACTTCTGTCTGTAGTTTACAGCCTCTTTTAAAAAATCCTCCAATGACGTAAAAATCGTCATTTTACGTCATTGGAGGATTTTTTCCTGACCTAAAATCAAGATATCGCTCTTATCAGATGGAGTTGATGGGTGGGAGTAAGGTCATTGGAAAATACTACCATTTGTCTACTGATACAAAGCTAAATGCAAAATCGGTGTAGTGGCTCTTTAAGTCACCAGCCAAGTCACGCACATTTAGAGAGATTAGACTCTAACTGGGGAACTTTTACAAACCAGATTAAAATCCATGTTTAGAGTTGTCTGACCCACTGGCCTACCTATTATGATTATACATATTGGTCTGGTACTTTCTTGTGAAGTGGACTCTTTGGGACTGTAAGAATTGACTTGTGTTTCTGAAATACTATAGGGTCTGTTACTATAAGTCTATGGTTTCAATATGACATTAAATCGAAATTAATGGGCAGGCCTAAATAAATCATTAAGTTAAAAAAGACAAATGTAATAAAAATATATTAACAGACAAATTATAACTGCACAACATAATGCATGTTTCTGCTTTAACTACAAATAAATCCATGCAAACTATTGAAGGGTAGAATTATTTTTAAGAACTGCATATAAGAATGCTTTTTGGCCCACAGTGGCTAGGTGGAATAGTGACCTTATTCTGGTCTGTGACTCTGACTGGCAGTAGATGGTCATTTAATATTACAGCTGCAATAGGGAAGGCATCCAGAGCTCTGGTGAATCTAAGTTGGTCACGTGAGGCTTAAGGTCATGCCAGGTTCTAGTTCTCTCTATATGGCGCCTATCAGAGAGAGGGGCGGAGTTTAAACACGCCTACCCACAGGGGTTTTATGAGACTCATTTATGGGTTCACTACACCATGGGTTCACTACACCATGTCAGGTTCTAGGTCTCTCTATATGCCGCCTGTCAGAGAGAGGGGCGGAGTTTAAACACGCCTACCCACATGAGTTTTATAAGACGCATCTATGGGTTCACTACACCATCATACTCAAATTCAGGAGTATAAAACTGGAGTGTCGGGGAGTGGCCAAGATGGTGGCTTGAACAGAATCTTTTCATAGATTGTGAAAAAGAAAACTCTGGTACCAATTTTTTACTTTCTCCACGTGAAATACAGGTTATACAGGTGTGACTAAAATTTTGAAAGGTCGACTTTGCTGTAATGTCCGAGCCAAGTCGTGACAGAAAGAGGAAGGAAAAAGCTAGCCGGGCTATTTCAAATCAGGACCAGAACGTGCTCATCGATAACTGCCACAACTACGCTAGCCCAATGGATAACCTCATGCTGGTTGATGATGAGGTGGAATTTCCTTCTTTACCTCATACGCCAAGTAAACCTCCGGCTTCCAAAAAAAAGACCACGGATTCCGACATTGTGGTTACACTTTCTGCACTCACAAACTCTAGATCTGACTCCACTGAGAAGATGGTAAGAGCGAACACTCTGGTCATTGAGGGAAAACTGTAGAATTTGCATGTGCTGAAATTAAAGAAGTAAAGGGTAGAGTTGACTTGGTTGAAAAAAGGTGGATAAGGTGGTTCAGAAGTCAAACGTGTGGTTGACATGGAACAATACACCAGAAGATGGAACCTGAGGCTTAATGGTGTCCCTGAGGTACTGAACGAGGATGTGCGATGCGAGGCTATCCGCATATGCCAAGAAGTTATGTCCGGTAACAATGCAAAAGTTGCTGACTCCATTGACATCGCACACCGCCTCGGTAAGAAGAAGCATCCGAATGACTCGAAACCAAGGGGCATCATTATTCTCTTCACTGCCAGGTTTTACAGGGATGCTATATGGAAAGCTGCAAAGAAGAATGCATTCCTCCAAAGCCATGACCTGCGCTTTGCTGAAAATCTCTGCCCGGAGGACATAGAAAGAAGAAACAGACTGTGGCCATCCATTAAAAAAGCGCGAGAGGAGGGCAAGGCTGCATACTTTGTCGGTGGTCGAGGCTTCGTTAATGGTTCTGAGATAAACATTTCTCAATGTTGACAGAATGGTAGCCCGTTCTGCTTACTCATATAGTGGCAGCTTAAACATTCTCATGTAAATTGTTATGATAATGTTCTTTATAATATTATGTAACAGGTTTATGTGGTTGTTTTCACTTTTCATAGCCAGTTGGCTATTTACTAGAAGTTCCCAAAAGGAAAACCTTGTTTTACCTGGTATAGACTCGAGACTTCTTTTGAATTGACATAGCAGGTACGCACTGTCTTCTTTTATTTCCTCTCAAAGTCTAACTTTAGATCTTTTATTTGAGAAGAGTTGAAATTAATTCTTTATAAGAAGTTATTTAGTGATAACTAATTTTCCAATTTATTTTCTCTTTAGTACTTTAACTTAAAATGGGAAATAACAGCTTCCTGGATTAGTGTCATGGACTTAACTATGTTGAAATGTTTTCATACTGTACGCACTTTGGTTCGGTTTGTTTGGTTCTGGTGTAGTTTGAGACACCTATTTTGATAATATTATCTTTTATCACAATAAGCAGGCATTAATGGTGCAGAGCTCAGTTTCCTATAGCTCAAGTTCTTAGTTTCCAAGCGTTGCTCGACGCTTTTGACTACTGATAATTTTTCTATTTTATTGTAATGTCTTTGTCTATTGTTTCTCTTAATGCCAGGGGGTTACGAAACAGGGGGGGGCTTGTTTTTATTTGCTAAACAACAACAAACAGATTTGATATTTTTTCAAGAGTCACACTCAATTCCCTCTGATGTAAATTTCTGGAGGTCACAGTGGGGTAGTGACATTTGGTTTTCCCATGGGTCAGAACGCTCCGCTGGGGTCACAATACTGAAGAGCTCTTTTAGAGGTAAAACTTTACATGCAGACTATGATCCCTCCGGGCACTTTATTTTACTTGTTATAAGCTACAATTACCATATATTTATCACTGTGAACTTTTATGGGTACAACACAAAACATGAGAATGATGAAGTACTTGAATGTGTAGAGAGATCCTTACTTCATTGGTTGTCAAAATTTCCTAATGCCTTAGTGCTAGTCGGTGGTGATTTTAATATCACAATGGATAACTCATCTGATAGGTGGCTTCCCGGTCGGGCAACCAATCAAAATATAGGACTCATTCGATTTAATGATAAATTTGACCTTATTGACATATGTAGAGAGAAATTTCCTGGTGACCGTTCATTCACATGGAGTAATAAAAATGGCTCCAGAATAGATTTTTGGCTGATCTCTAGAGGTATTGAAATTGATTGTGTTAATGCAAACATACTTACCACTCCCCTCACAGATCACAGAGCTGTTTCCCTAAGTGTCAAGCTAGATCACTTTAATACTGACTTGCGTAAGGCATCCTATTGGAAACAAAACAGTTCTCTTTTGAATAATGATATTGTGAAGTTTGAGATAAACAGCTTTCACATTTCTGGAGGAAGGCCTGTTTAGAAAAATCTTACAGCAAAAACTGGGAGCTCTTTAAATTTCAGGTGGCTATATATCTTAGAGGATATAGCAGTTTTATTGCTAGATCAAGAAGGGTTGAGGAAGAACAGGTTGTTGATTACATCCCTCTCTCAGCAGTCACCTGATTGCTTGTCGGAAGGAGAGAGGGTGGAATTGATGTTACAAACCAAATTGGATGGCATATATAGGTTAAAAGCAGAAGGGGCATTTGTAAGATCTAGGAAGAAATGGCTTGAGGAAGGAGAACAGAATTATTTTCTGGATTTCTGGAGAAATCTCACTCTACAAATAACACTATTCATAAACTGAATAATGGAAATTGTCACGATCTGCCCTTGGCAGATGACGGGAGATAGACACAGGCGCAGAGAATACTTCTAATTTGAAGTCTTTATTCATTATGCAGGCAAGACAGGCACTGAACATAAGAACTGAAACACTGAAACACACAGAAAAGACCACCAATCAAAATAGGGTAGACCAGAACACAGTGAACACTAAAACACAAAAACCCATACCCTACAATGAGAACCAACTGGTAAACAAGCAACATGAACAAACTGCCACACAAAGAACCTGACCAAACTAACATACAAAGAACCTGACCAAACTAACATACATAGAATACGACCAAACGTACCAACAGAAACCAACATACCTTAAACAATGACCCAACAATTACAGACAGGAAACCACTGAACTAAATACATGAACGAACAAGGAAATACATCTAACAAACGACAAAGTAACATGCATACCGACATGGAACGCAGACATGACACACAGACATAGAACTAGAACCCAACGTACCTGAAACAATGACCGACACAGACAAACTGACACAGACCAAACTAAATGCAGACACTAACGAACTGAACACAAAACAGGTGAGAAACAAACACAGGTGTAAGACATTGTCCTTGATGAATTGCCACTCCGAGGTGGCAGGGGGAGTGTCAACCCTGGCATGAAGGGGGACAGAGGCAGTTCGTTACAGTACCCCCCCCTCTAGGCACGGCTCCAGAAGCGCCAAACCACAACAGAACCAACTGCTGCGGGGAGGCGGCTGAGGAGGTGGGGGGGGGGAAGGAGGCAACGTAGAGATCCGGACAGGCGGCTGCAGATCCGGAGGTCGACCAGGTGACGGATCCGGCGGTCTACCCGACGGATGGTTGACCCAGCGGATGTTGGTCAGGAGGCCGAACCGGCTGAGGCGGAACAGGAGATCGGACGGGCCGCGACGGCGGGACAGGTGGTCGACCCGACGGGTGCAGGTCAAGTGGTCGACCCGGAGGAGGCGGGTCTGGAGGGCGGACAGGCAGATGCGGGTCAGGAGACCGGACAGGCCAGGAGGGATCAGGAGGTCTACCCGGCGGGAGCGGGTCAGGAGGTCTACCCGGCGGGAGCGGGTCAAGAGGTCTACCCGGCGGGAGCGGGTCAGGAGGCAGCGCCGGAGGACACGGGTCAGGAGGCAACGCCGGAGGAGACGGGTCAGGAGGCAACGCCGGAGGAGACGGGTCAGGAGGCAACGCCGGAGGAGACGGGTCAGGAGGCAGCGCCGGAGGACACGGGTCAGGAGGCAGCGCCGGAGGACACGGGTCAGGAGGCAGGGCCGGAGTACACGGGTCAGGAGGCAGGGCCGGAGTACACGGGTCAGGAGGCAGGGCCGGAGGACACGGGTCAGGTGGCCGTGCCGGAGGAGACGGGTCAGGTGGCCGTGCCGGAGGAGACGGGTCAGGTGGCCGTGCCGGAGGACACGGTTCAGGAGGCCGTGCCGGAGGACACGGTTCAGGAGGCCGTGCCGGAGGACACGGTTCAGGTGGCCGTGCCGGAGGACACGGTTCAGGTGGCCGTGCCGGAGGACACGGTTCAGGTGGCCGTGCCAGAGGACACGGTTCAGGTGGCCGTGCCGGAGGACACGGTTCAGGTGGCCGGGGAACTGGTTTTGGCCCGGCAACAGTCCTTGGCCCGGCAACAGTCCTTGGCCCGGGAACTGGCTCGGCCAGGATGACGGCCTCGGGCATAGGACGGGGCTCGAGAACAGGACGGGGCTCGAGGACAGGACGGGGGACCGGACTGGGGTCAGGCAAGGGGACAGGACTGGAGTCAGGCAGGGGGACAGGACTAGAGTCAGGCAGGGGGACAGACTCCGACAAGGGGTCTGGAGTGAGCTCGGGGTCTGGAGTGAGCTCTGGGTCTGGAGTGAGCTCTGGGTCTGGAGTGAGCTCTGGGTCTGGAGTGAGCTCTGGGTCTGGAGTGAGCTCTGGGTCTGGAGTGAGCTCTGGGTCTGGAGTGAGCTCTGGGTCTGGAGTGAGCTCTGGGTCTGGAGTGAGCTCTGGGTCTGGAGTGAGCTCTGGGGCTGGGACCGTCACGGAGACTGGGACAGCCACGGGGACAGACTCTGGGACGGGGACAGGCTCAGACTGGGAAACGGGGACAGGCTCAGACTGGGAAACGGGGACAGGCTCAGGCACGGAAACGGGGACAGGCTCAGGCACGGAAACGGGGACAGGCTCAGGCACGGAAACGGGGACAGGCTCAGGCACGGAAACGGGGACAGGCTCAGGCACGGAAACGGGGACAGGCTCAGGCACGGAAACGGGGACAGGCTCAGGCACGGAAACTGGCTCAGGCTCAGGCACGGAAACTGGGTCAGGCTCAGGCACGGAAACAGGCTCAGGCAGGGAAACAGGCTCAGGCAGGTAAACAGGCTCAGGCAGGGAAACAGGCTCAGGCAGGGAAACAGGCCTGGGCTGACTGTCTGGGCCATTTCCCACCTGCATTACTTTCTTCCCTCCACCTCCGGCATCTTCCAAAGGAGGAAGGTCATCATCACTGTCCTCCTCGTCAAAATTCTCCACGTCCTCACCACTGTCCAGTAGGGAGACTCTCCCTGCCATTTTTGCCGCTAGAACCGTGTCAGAGCTATCACTTGTGCCAGCCATCTGCTCTCTGTCAGCCATCTTGTGCTGCGGGGCGGCAGCCATCTTGGGCGGCAGCCATCCTGTGCTGCGGGGCGGCAGCCATCCTGTGCTGCGGGGCGGCAGCCATCCTGTGCTGCGGGGCGGCAGCCATCCTGTGCTGCGGGGCGGCAGCCATCCTGTGCTGCGGGGCGGCAGCCATCCTGTGCTGCGGGGCGGCAGCCATCTTGTGCTGCGGGGCGGCAGCCATCCTGTGCTGCGGGGCGGCAGCCATCCTGTGCTGCGGGGCGGCAGCCATCCTGTGCTGCGGGGCGGCAGCCATCTTGTGCTGCGGGGCGGCAGCCATCTTGTGCTGCGGGGCGGCAGCCATCTTGTGCTGCGGGGCGGCAGCCATCTTGTGCTGCGGGGCGGCAGCCATCTTGTGCTGCGGGGCGGCAGCCATCCTGTGCTGCGGAGGGGCAGCCATCTTGTGCTGCGGAGGAGACTCAAGTCCCAGCTGTACATAGTACTCCCGGCTGATACTCTCAATCTCCTCCTCCTCAGACTCCTCCTCCGACTCGGAGCCAAGAGACTCCCTCCACTCTCGCAGCGCCTTAAAATCTGCCGGCAGCCACCGAGACGGCGGAGCGGATGCTCGTGGCGGAAGAGGTGGACCGCGTCTAATCGCGCAGCGGCGAAAACAAACCGGGAACTCCGGTAACTGCCCGTAAGTGGACGGGCAGCTCTTCCTTCTCTGCTGTGTCTTTAGGGGGTCGGTCATTCTGTCACGATCTGTCCTTGGCAGATGACGGGAGATAGACACAGGCGCAGAGAATACTTCTAATTTGAAGTCTTTGTTCATTATGCAGGCAAGACAGGCACTGAACATAAGAACTGAAACACTGAAACACACAGAAAAGACCACCAATCAAAATAGGGTAGACCAGAACACAGTGAACACTAACACAAAAACCCATACCCTACAATGAGAACCAACTGGTAAACAAGCAACATGAACAAACTGCCACACAAAGAACCTGACCAAACTAACATACATAGAACCTGAACAAACTAACATACATAGAATACGACCAAACGTACCAACAGAAACCAACATACCTTAAACAATGACCCAACAATTACAGACAGGAAACCACTGAACTAAATACATGAACGAACAAGGAAATACATCTAACAAACGACAAAGTAACATGCATACCGACATGGAACGCAGACATGACACACAGACATAGAACTAGAACCCAACGTACCTGAAACAATGACCGACACAGACAAACTGACACAGACCAAACTAAATGCAGACACTAACGAACTGAACACAAAACAGGTGAGAAACAAACACAGGTGTAAGACATTGTCCTTGATTAATTGCCACTCCGAGGTGGCAGGGGGAGTGTCAACCCTGGCATGAAGGGGGACAGAGGCAGTTCGTTACAGAAATGTTATTACAGATGACCAAAAACTCATAGCAAACTATTGCAGCAATTACAGAAATCTTTATAGCTCTAGCTAGATCACCAGAATGTAAAGATGTATTTTTTGACTCTTGACATGGTGTTAGCTCCCTGTCTTATGTAGAATATCAACAGTGTGAAGAATCCTGTACTATTGTAGAAATAATTGAGGCGATTAAACATTTAAAGAACAATAGATCTCCAGGTACTGATGGTCTCACGTCAGAATTTTACAAATTATTTCCTGAAGTAATTGCTCCATTTCTGCTTGAGGTTTTCTCAGAGAGTATCAAGGACAATGTTCTTCCTCCTACTATGAATCAAGGTTTAATTACTTTGATCCCCAAGCCTAATAAGGATGTGCTTTTTATTGATAACTGGCATCCTATATGTCTTCTCAACAATGATTATAAGATTTTAGCCCTTTTGCTTGCGAAGAGGGTTAGGGAAGTTTTGGACTTGGTTATTGACGCAATCTGGATTTATGAGGAATAGGCACATATCTAACAAAGTATATACATACTTGATTATTCAGACCTAATATCAGACCATAGCTTTATATTATTCTTGGATTTTTATAAAGCCTTTGACACTGTTGAACATCAGTTCCTTCTTCACTCCCTAAATATATTTGGCTTTGGAACTTTTTTTTGTAGGCTATTGATACTCTCTATTCCAATGGCACTAGCTGTGTCAAGCTGAAACACGGCTCCTCACCCAGATTTGAGTTGAAGAGAGGAATTAGGCAAGGTTGTCCAATTTCGCCATATTTATTATTGTTAGTTACCGAACTCCTTGCACACTCTATAAAGAACAGTCATTTACAAGGTATTTCTATAGCAGGTAAAGAGATTGTTATAAGCCAGTTAGCCGATGATACTACACTTTTCCTAAAAGACTCTGATCAGATTCCTTTGTCTATTGAGGTGATAAAGTCTTTCTCGAAGGCATCTGGTCTGTGTCTTAATATTAATAAATGTGAATTGATTGCTCTCAAAGACTGCTTGATGCCTGAAATATATGGCATCCCAGTGAAGGAAAGTGTGACATATCTAGGTGTTAACATTATTAAAGATCAAAGACTCAGAGGCTTACAAAACTTTGACCTTGTTATTAAGAAAACTCAGAAGAAGTTAAATCAATGGTTACAACGGGAATTGTCCTTAAAGGGGAGAGTTCTGATTACCAAAGCTGAGGGAATCTCTAGACTAACGTATGCTGCTCTTTCTTTACATCTTGACAATAACTTGGCAAGGAAATAGATCGGATGCTTTTCAATTTTCTATGGAAAAACCAAATTCACTACATTAGGAAATCTGTGGTAATGAACACTTATAACTGTGGAGGGCTTAACTTCTTGGACTTCACTACTTTAAACAATAAATTTAAGATAAATTGGCTGAAGCACTTTCTTAAGAAACCCGGTTCTATGTGGAACTTTATACCCCAGCATGTCTTTTCCTCTTTTGGTGGCCTTCAGTTTATGTTGGGTTGCAATTATAATATTGACAAAGTCCCAGTTAAACTCTCTGCTTTTCATAGACAGGCTTTTTTGTCATGGTCCTTAATTTATAGGCCCAATTTTTCGCCACACAGATATTATATATGGAACAATCGAGACATATTGTACAAACACAAATCTTTATTTTTAGAATATTGGTTCAAGAATAACATACTTCAGGTGAATCAACTTATAAATTTGGAGGGCTTTCTTTTGAATTATGAAGAATTCTTATTACTGTACATGATCCCGGTTACTCCTAGGGATTTTGCAATTGTTGTTTGGTAAAATGTCTAGACCTGACCCTCAAAACCTACCTTCTCTCTGCACACCTTTTGACTCGCCAGCTGGGAAAGCATGCTTTCATTCTGGGCCATCCAATAACAATAAAGCTATACGTGCCTTGTTTCAACATGACATCGTATCTACCCCTAGTGTTCTTTCCTATTGGAACCGCTTTGTGGAGAATATTTGTTGGAAAAAGGTCTGGATGTTGCCCCAATCATACTTACTGTTTAACAAGGTCAGTGAAGTATCCTTTAAGATTATTCATAGATGTTATCCTGCTAGTAACTACATGAGGAAGTTTAAAAGGGGTATTCTTGTTGGGTGTACCTTCTGTGACGAACACCCAGAGACGGTAGTTCATCTGTTCTGGCATTGTGCTTGTGTTAAAAAACTTTGGCAAAACCTGTCTGATTTTATAATTTATCAAATTTATAAGGATTTTATACTTCTGTGGAAAGATGTGTTATTTGGTTTCCTCTCCTATGATGAGTGTAACAAAAAACAATTATATTATAAAATTTGTTTTATTACTTGCCAAGTATCATATACATAAATGTAAATTTAGTAACAAGAAACCCTGCTTTCTTCTCTTGCAAAAAGAAATTGAACAATACTTTCAAACAATCAAATATTCTAACAATAAAAAAGCTTGTAGACTGATCAATATCTGTTTGTCCCTTAGGGTCTTTATTTAAAGGCATGTAAAGGTCTGTACCCCCTGGTTCTTGGTGTTTTGTTCTTTATTTGTAAATGTATTTTCCTTTATCTGTGTTGAATTGCTCTTGTTGTCATACATTGTATATGTGGTATTGGTATTTTGTACTGCATTGTATTGGCATATTGCTTTGTTCTGTTTGAAATAATTAATATGTCTAATAAAAAAAAATAAAAAAAAATGGAGTGTCTGAGGTGAGGAAAGAGTTAATCAGAAATTGTCAAGGGATATGCAACCAACTTTGGAATAAAAGGTAATTATTAAAAGTTTATTTTTAAAGAATGGCTGTGCTCTTTATTGTTTTAGTCTAAAATATTGTAATATATAAAATGTAGATGTTTTTACACAATACTGTGCTATGGATATATATTTACACTGTGGACATGTTTCCCATAGTTGTATTCATTTGTTCATATATCATTTGCATAGTTACTGAAAAGTATTTGTCATGCAATTTAACATATGTGAGCTTAGGTGAACTTGTAATTTAATATAATCCTAACATATGGAAATACCAAGGCCCTCTCTTATGTAACGCTGTGATTCTTATGGATGCTAACAAGTATTGTATTAGTGGCTCCATCATCCTGCAATGTGTCTAATGTGTCTAAGCTCAGATCATGCCGTTATATAATCACACATGATCAGTAGGGTTTTATACAGGATACACACACACTTACACTTCCTGCTAGAGTCGTTGTATCAGCAGTATTGAGCTGTATACATTATACATGTTCTAACTTTATCCTCTTATCTGACAGTCTGATTTAGAGGACAGCATCATGCCAGTGTTGGAGGAGGACATATTTAAATGGGGACTGCTGCTCCACTCATAAGAAGCAGTGAAGACTGTACAAGAAACCATGAGTAAAGACGGTGGCAATGATGGTGACATCAATAGAATGGATGAGAGTGATGACAGTGAGGCAGACGGGGGAGAAGAGATCCTCCATGAGAGAATTAAAAGACACGGACCCAAGAGAAAGCAAGTACCAAAAGCCAGAAAACAAAGGTTTAAAGTGCGGCGAACGAAGGCCAACGCACAAGACAGAAACCGAATGCATGGGCTCAATGATGTGCTTGAGACTTCACGGAAACTTGTAACCTGCTACTCAAATACTGAAAAACTCTCAAAAATAGAAACATTAAGGTTGGCAACTAATTACATATGCGCTCTTTCTGAGATCTTGCAATGGGATGAGAGTCCAGATGTGATGTTATTCGTGCAGACTTTATGCCAAGGACTTTCCCAGCCCTCCACCAATCTTGTAGCAGGATGTCTCCAGCTCAACCAGCGCACATTTCTTCCAGCGGACATCCCACCCCAGGGACACCAAACATCTAGTGCGTCCTCCTCTGTACAACCCTCCTACCCTTACCCCAGCCCCCCCTATGGGTCCATGGACTCCCACATCCAAGCCTCTTCTGATCGGCAGTGGACTTGAGACGTTTTTTGAAAGCACCTTCACAGACGGTACCAGTGGCAGCTCCCCATTTGAGGAACCCCTAAGTCCACCTTTGAGTCTGAATGGGAACTGTCATGTCTTGCATTTTTTTAGACACGTTTTAGTCGGTTAGCACCACCTAGCGGCCATTTGTATAACAACCTTTACTGTTCTAGGCTTGTAGCTGATAGGGATTGTTATTGGTTAGGATTGTCACGTGACTCCTGTCAGCCTCGTTGCAAAACTCTTTATTGGTTGTAGAAGAAAGCAGTATAGCATCTTTTGCCATCTCTCCGTGTTAAGCCTTGGAGAAGCTTTACTTGTAAGTATTTCAGTCATCATCATCCTTCAGCATCACTTATGTTTGTATTGTGTAGAAAAATAATATGTTTGCGACACTGTTTAGTCACCATGTTTCTGAGAAGTATTGCACTATTGAGTGTCACATGTAGCATTGCCCCTTAGAATGCTGCTAACATAACTAATTGTAATAGTTTTTCATTGTCTATATGTATTTATTTGTATTCAATATTTACATCATTTACATATATCTAGTGTCGTAATTGTAATGATTATAAGCACAGCCTTTGTTTGTTATTTCAGTTTCACAAAAAAAAAAAAAAAAGAAAAAAGAATAAGAAAAGAGGAAAACTACTCTCGACTCCTTTGACTTATTTTTTTAGTGTTTAGCTATATGTCAATTCGTGCCAGACACGCACGCGGAGGACAGAATAGGAACTTTTCCTACAAGAACGAGTCAACAGAGGCTATTGAGTCAACAATTCAATATGCAACTCAAGCATTAGTGGGAGTACAATGTCCTCATCATCTTTATGTAAACTCATCAAGCATTAGTGGGAGTACAATGTCCTCATCATCTTTATGTAAACTCATCAAGCATTAGTGGGAGTACAATGTCCTCATCATCTTTATATAAACTCATCAAGCATTAGTGGAAGTACAATGTCCTCATCATCTTTATGTAAACTCATCAAGCATTAGTGGGAGTACAATGTCCTCATCATCTTTATATAAACTCATCAAGCATTAGTGGGAGTACAATGTCCTCATCATCTTTATGTAAACTCATCAAGCATTAGTGGGAGTACAATGTCCTCATCATCTTTATATAAACTCATCAAGCATTAGTGGAAGTACAATGTCCTCATCATCTTTATGTAAACTCATCAAGCATTAGTGGGAGTACAATGTCCTCATCATCTTTATATAAACTCATCAAGCATTAGTGGGAGTACAATGTCCTCATCATCTTTATATAAACTCATCAAGCATTAGTGGAAGTACAATGTCCTCATCATCTTTATGTAAACTCATCAAGCATTAGTGGAAGTACAATGTCCTCATCATCTTTATCCTCTTCTTGACAGGGCCCCTGACCTCAATTTCCGCCTAAAATTACCCACCCCAATCTAAATGGATATTGCTCGCCTCGAATTCGCAATCTTTGTGTAGAGGTTTTAATGGTTGTATAGGGTACTGCAAGTATCCCTAGTGGTTGTATAGGGTACTGCAAGTATCCCTAGTGGTTGTATAGGGTACTGCAAGTGTCCCTAGTGGTTGTATAGGGTACTGCAAGTGTCCCTAGTGGTTGTATAGGGTACTGCAAGTGTCCCTAGTGGTTGTATAGGGTACTGCAAGTGTCCCCCCAATGTTCTGTCGTATGAGTTAGAGATGGGAACTCACTAACTGGATATTATGAAAAGATGGTTGAGCGTTTGTTTGCTATGTTAACGTTTTATTTAGTTAATGTTACCCTGGGTTTGAGAGTTTGGGGTAGGTTATGATTTACAGTAGTTTATAAGCTGTTATTAGTTGTAGATGCATTACATAGTTGTGTTATCCAGCACTAATAACAAATAATTGATTATTCTCAGTCATAAAATAGTGAACAATTGTTACAAAAACATAGTTAGAAAAAATAATCAAGCAGTAGAAGATACAACTCAAATGAGAATTATTAAGAAATAAAGTCTATATAAATATGTTTTAAATGTTATCACCAATATGAATGTACATACATGCACAAACATAATTATCATATGCGTGTTCATAGTCTAAAAACCAACCCACCATCTTCCTTTAGCTGTAATGGTGCCGTGAGGTTGGCAGGAAAGGAGGAATCCAGAGCCAGGAAATGCAGATGAGTAGTGCCTATTTATTGACGTCTGCTCCCACACCAAGTATAACACATGTACTGGTAAACGTTTGTGAAAATAATAAAGAATGTGTCGCAGCTCAAATGTTTCATACATCTCTCACTAGGAGAACAGCAAATTAAAACCACCTCTTTACATAACACATAACAATACCACACAAAGACATGACAATGTGATGCTGAGGGGGCGGTGGCACTAGAACGCAGGTGATGACGAACGCCGAAACCAGTAGATGGCGTTAGAATGGCTTGAGGGAGTTCTGACATTAGCCTACATATCACATTGGTTCACACTGTACAGTTTCATGCTATGCATATGCCAAAGTCATTTTTTTAAAGCAGCTAAAACGTGATTTCCTTCAATTAACAAATACGGTGAACAAATAAGTTTTCTTGACAGACACCAATTTGAGACGTTGAGACTCGTGTTTGTGGGTACTATTTAATGAAGCCGCCATTTGAAGACTTGTTTCTCAAACAAAACACTATTGTATTTGTCCTCATGAGTAGTGGGTTTCACACTTTTCTTTCTGTTCTGCTTACAGCCAGTTCACAATGGTCTGAGTCTTAAAATAACGTTTATTGTGCTTTTTTGCTTCAGGCCATTCTGAGCATGTGAACAAACCAACAAACCCTGATGCTCCAGATACTGAACTAGTCTAAGGACAGTTGTGTTGTTTTTTAATTTAGTTTTCAGCAATGCAAACAAAATATATTTTTAATGATCAATTTGCTATTTCATATTATAAACTTTATTATAATATACAACATGCTTTTGAATCACAGAAGTGAAGGTGGCTGATAATGAGCCTCTGTACACATATGTAGATATTCCTTTGAATATCAGCCATTGCCACCTACAATAGTCATGACAGTAGTAATGCTCTGACTGGCACTTTCAACTGTGGGACCCTGGATATTAACAGTCTACTGGATATTAACAGTCTACTGGATATTAACAGTCTACTGGATATTAACAGTCTACTGGATATTAACAGTCTACTGGATATTAACAGTCTACTGGATATTAACAGTCTACTGGATATTAACAGTCTACTGGATATTAACAGTCTACTGGATATTAACAGTCTACTGGATATTAACAGTCTACTGGATATTAACAGTCTACTGGATATTAACAGTCTACTGGATATTAACAGTCTACTGGATATTAACAGTCTACTGGATATTAACAGTCTACTGGATATTAACAGTCTACTGGATATTAACAGTCTACTGGATATTAACAGTCTACTGGATATTAACAGTCTACTGGATATTAACAGTCTACTGGATATTCTAATATTAACAGTCTACTGGATATTAACAGTCTACTGGATATTAACAGTCTACTGGCTATATTAACAGTCTACTGGATATTAACAGTCTACTGGATCTATGGATATTAACAGTCTACTGGATATTAACAGTCTACTGGATATTAACAGTCTACTGGATATTAACAGTCTACTGGATATTAACAGTCTACTGGATATTAACAGTCTACTGGATATTAACAGTCTACTGGCTATTAACAGTCTACTGGATATTAACAGTCTACACTGAAATGGTTCAATTGAATTGTTCACGTTATAGGTCATATTAAAGGTGACATTAAATTCACATCACAAAAACCTGGCAGGTGTGTGTAGACTTTTAATATCCACTGCACATAGACAGACGTGCACCTTTCCATATCAAATGTCCAATATAATGTTTTTACCAGAGGAGGACTCCAGTCAAGTTGTAAAAAGATGTGAAACCGGATGCGTCTGAGATCGATTTTGAATGTCGTAGCAGAGTCTAAATACTTTTTCGCGGATGCGAAATTTGATGTCAGAGTTTATTTTTCTAAATATGTTTTTACAAAATAAATACATTTTATTACAGATCTATTCCAAATATTGTGAGTTTATTTTTCTAAATATGGTTTTACAAACTAAATACATTTGATTACAGATCTATTCCAAATATTGTGAATATTTTGCTTTGTTATAGTTATCTATGCATGTGCTCACAGAATGACCAGGGAAAGAGCACAAGTTCAGTCAGTGAAACCTTTAACTCTGAGTAGTGAAGGATACTACATATGTGACACTGCTCATCCACTAGCACATCCCAATACCATCCTGATGATCAACTCACTGGAGCTCTGTGCCACTCACCTTTTGGGGATTTACTTTCAAATCCAATTTTAGCCTGTGATTTCTCGTGAACATTGCCACGCTAACACAGATTAGCCTATTTTCTTAGCCAATCACACAGGACTTAATTGTGAACCTACACCCTGACTTACAGTCAACATACAAGGCCAGACTGGCTTCTATTTACCCAGACGTACTTAACATATGTGTGATAGATGCCCTGCCTCCACCTGTGATCTCATATGTGTGATAGATGTCCTGCCTCGACCTGTGATCTCACTCATATGTGTGATAGATGTCCTGCCTCCACCTGTGATCTCATATGTGTGATAGATGTCCTGCCTCCACCTGTGATCTCATATATGTGATAGATGCCCTGCCTCCACCTGTGATCTCATATGTGTGATAGATGCCCTGCCTCGACCTGTGATCTCACTCATATGTGTGATAGATGTCCTGCCTCCACCTGTGATCTCATATGTGTGATAGATGTCCTGCCTCCACCTGTGATCTCATATATGTGATAGATGCCCTGCCTCCACCTGTGATCTCATATGTGTGATAGATGTCCTGCCTCCACCTGTGATCTCATATATGTGATAGATGCCCTGCCTCCACCTGTGATCTCATATGTGTGATAGATGTCCTGCCTCCACCTGTGATCTCATATATGTGATAGATGCCCTGCCTCCACCTGTGATCTCATATGTGTGATAGATGCCCTGCCTCCACCTGTGATCTCATATGTGTGATAGATGCCCTGCCTTGAATAACTATAAAAAATATTACGTTTCTCTTTTTTTCGCAGCAAGTGAAATTTAGAGAAATGACTACTGTACAGGAGTTAGTTGCACTATATTTTAATATAGGTCTTCATTATAAGGACATTGCTGTTTTGCTTGCAAGTCGTCACCACTATATTGTTTCGATACGACATTTAAAACGGATTTTAAAGTCTTGTAATCTGTGTCGGCGCAAAAGATAAAGCGATTTGGATCTGGCAATTACTTTCATACATAAACAGTTACAAACATCTGGCCAACTCCATGGATATAGGTGGATGTACACAAAATGCAAGGAGAATGGATTGAACATAAGAAAAGAGGATGTTCGATTTATTCTACGAGAACTAGATCCAAGGGGTGTTGAACTAAGAGTGAGGAGACGGCTCCGTTGCTGAAACTACTTTGCTAAAGGGCCGAATTATATTTGGCACTTAGACTCTTATGACAAATTGAATCCTTTTGGCATTTGTATAAATGGCTGCATTGACGGATTTTCTCGGAAGATCATCTGGATGAATGCATTTACAACAAGCAGTGACCCAAAGCTTATTGGTGGCTACTACATGGAGGCAGTGGAAAAGTTGGGTGGTTGTCCAAGGATTGTCCGAGGTGACCGAGGCACTGAGAATGGTCACGTCAGAGATTGTCAGCGATTTCTCCATCGCAACATTCACGGCGGCTCTGCTGTTGACAGCTACATTGAGGGGGCAATCACGGCCAATCAGAGGATAGAAAGCTGGTGGGGCTTCCTCAGGAGAGAATCAATGGAGTTTTACATCTGTCTGTTTGCTGATCTGAAGGACCGCGGTTGGTTCGACGGTGCGTATTTGGACAAAGGTCTAATTCAGTTCTGCTTCATGGGCATCATCCAGGTAAGCTACTAGTACCATATCCTACGTTGTTACTGTAAACTTAGGCTGTGACATATCACTGTGCGTCTGCTAGGCTCTTGTTTAGACAACCGTATATGACTCGCGTGTTTTAGTAATATGTAAAGTAGCAGGCATACGGCATGATGAACCGAAGATGTACAAGCCCTACATAGTAGGCTAAGACACGGCGAATGTGAAAAATTACTGTGAAGTTGCCTATGATTGCTGAAGCAAAATAGATGGCCAAATTCATTCTGTTGGCAAGTGCGATCATTTGTTCCTGTTTGTGGATGTTGTGTAACCTGCGTCATTCTGCCCACTAATCAATTTAGTGATATCCTAAGTATTGAAAGGAGCTTGCGTTAAACTGTTAGTACAGAAAACGGCTAATGTGTGAACTTGTTTTATTGTAATTTACGAGTAGTCCAGTTGGCGCTCCAACATAAAGAACGGTGTTACATTCTATGGAAAACTAGATTTTGTTAAATATTTTATGTTAGTTCCTAAATAAATAAAAAACATGAGAATAACAAATCGCAAAAATCTCATAGACGTCATAAAGAGTTCTTCATCCACTAAGCTGACTCCTTGGCAGCAGGCAAGAACAAAAGCTGGTGACAGTCTGATAGTGCATGGTTATGCCACTGTTTGTATTTCATTGAAGCACTTCCTGGGTTTTGGTTTATTAGTCATGTTTTCCATTAGTCCGGGCTAAAAGGGGATCCAGACTTGTTTGTTGTTCTTGTCACATGTTACTGGTCTTTGTCTAAATGTTTTATTAGAAGCATTCCTTCTTTTCAGAATAGTTTGTTTTATGTTTGATTGTCGTAATAAACTTACCAAAACGGATTAAACGGCTCTGCAATGGCTTTCACCACACTTCGCCGATCGATACATGACAGAATGCTCAGCCACCCAGTCTGGGAACTCTCTCTTGGCTTCCGACTCCTCATGATGAGGAGGCGTTCTACTGGAGGAGGACTCCTGGAAGACGCCCTGCTATGGGACCCCCGTCCTCAGTCGATTCCCCGCAACATCGGACGTCGGCTGGGGCGGGCAGAAGACACCGCCCACTGTTCCGGGGCTGCAGACAGGGGGAGGAAAACCCCTGGAGCTACAGCCACTACCCCCGCCGGGGAAGACCCTTTCAGACCACCTACATCCGGGACAGAGAAATCCCCGGAGGGGTTACATAAGCAGCCCCCGGCTGTCATTAGGCGTGGTGGCAGGCATGGCTGGACTTTCAAGATCTGACGCCAGAGATCGCCTCCGCCACGCCAGCGCCCGAGATGGCCGCTACGCCTGCGCCCGAGATGGCTTCAGCTACGCCTGCGCCCGAGATGGCCTCAGCTACGCCTGCGCCCGAGATGGCCTCAGCTACGCCTGCGCCCGAGATGGCCTCAGCTACGCCTGCGCCCGAGATGGCCTCCGCTACGCCTGCGCCCGAGATGGCCTCCGCTACGCCTGCGCCCGAGATGGCTGTTGCCGTTGGCTGCCGTCGTCCCGCCAGCGCCCAAGATGGCTGCCGCCGTCTCGCCAGCGTCCACGATGGCTCCCGCCATCACGCCAGCGCCCACGATGGCTGTTGCCGTCACGCCAGCGCCCACGATGGCTGTTGCCGTCACGCCAGCGCTCAAGATGGCTGCCGTCCACGCCAGCGCCCAAGATGGCTGCCGCCGTCACGCCGGCGTCCACGATGGTCCCCGCCGTCACGCCAGCGCCCAGGATGGCTCCCGCCGTCCCGCCAGCGCTCAAGATGGCTGTTGTCGTCACGCCAGCGCCCAAGATGGCTGCCGCCGTCTCGCCAGCGTCCACGATGGCTCCCGCCGTCCCGCCAGCGCTCAAGATGGCTGTTGTCGTCACGCCAGCGCCCAAGATGGCTGCCGGCCACGCCAGCGCCCAAGATGGCTGCCGCCGTCATTGGCTGTTGTCGTCACGCCAGCGCCCAAGATGGCTGCCGCCGTCTCGCCAGCGTCACGATGGCTGCCGCCGTCACGCCAGCGTCCACTATGGTCCGCGCCGTCACGCCAGCGCCAAGATGGCGGTTGCCGTCACGCCAGCGCCCAAGATGGCTGTTGTCTTCACGCCAGCGCCCAAGATGGCTGTTGCCGTCTTCACGCCAGCGCCCAAGATGGCTGCCGCCGTCACGCCAGCGTCCACGATGGCCCCGCTGCCGCACGCCGCCCACAATGGCTGCCGCACGCCACCCACAATGGCTGCCGCACGCGCCCACAATGGCTGCCGCATCGCCGCCCACAATGGCTGCAGATGGCCGCCGCCACGACGACGCTGATGGCCGCCGCCACGACGACGCTCACGATGGCCGCCGCCACGACGACGTGGCCGCCGCCAAGACTGTGGCCGCCGCCACGACGACGCTGATGGCCCGCCATGCTCACGATGGCCGCCGCCACCCTACGCTCACGATGGCCGCCGCCACGACTACGCCACGATGGCCGCCGCCACGACTCGCCACGATGGCCGCCGCCACGCTAGACGATGGCCGCCGCCACGACTACGCTCACGATGGCCGCCGCCACGACTACGCTCACGATGGCCGCCGCCACGACTACGCTCACGATGGCCGCCGCCACGCTAATACACGATGGCCGCTGCCACGACTACCCGCCGCCACGACTCTGGCCGCCGCCACTTGATGGCCGCCGCCACGCCGCCACGATGGCCGCCGCCACGACTACGCCCACGAGGCCGCCGCCACGCCGCCCACGATGGCCGCCGCCACAACGCACTCTCAGCCGCACAAGATGGCGGTCTCTCAGCCGCACTAGATGGCGGCCTCTCAGGCCACCGAGGCCTATTCAGGGCTGGACCTGCGGTCCTGGACTGACACTGTTGGTTCTCTCCTGTTGCTCCCGTGTTGTTTTTTTTCTTGTTATCTTTCGGCTATCTGGGGAGCTAGCCTTTGGTGGGGGATACTGTCACGAGTGGTTAGGGGGCGTTGCTGCACTGTTTGTATTTCATTGAAGCACTTCCTGGGTTTTGGTTTATTAGTCACGGCTGTTTTCATTTAGTCATTAGTCCGGGCTATAAAGGGGATCTAGGATTATTCACAGTTGCTGAGCATTGTTTGTTGTTCTATGTCACATGTTAGTTAGAGGTGAGTGTTTTGGTCTGGTCTACTACTGTCTAAATGTTTTATTAGAAGCCGCTATATATGCGCATTGTTCTTTTCATTTACAACAGTTTAGGCTTTTTCCGCCGTTCACGGTTTGTTTTATGTTTGATTGTCCTTACCAAAACGATTAAACGGCTCTGCAATGGCTTTCACCACACTTCGCCGATCGATCATGACAGATAGGCATGATGCCATGGTCCAAGTATCCTTTCAACCAGACTCTTCCAACTGCTTTCCATTCCTTCTCAGAATAGTCTGGTCGTAGTCTGGGAACTCTCTCTTCTTCCCCCTCACACTGTTCCAAGAATTGTTCCCAGAAGGCGGAATACACCTCTCTTGACACACCATCACTGTCCACAGCTTTCTCATTTGTTAACTCCATTTTGAGATTAACATTCAGTACTCTTGGATCCATGAACACATTAAGGACATCATGGACTATGTTTACTCGCCTTTATTCCACATACAGGACTTCTTTATCAGACTGATCTGGTGATGCTGTAAGACTGTTTGATGATGCAGTTCCCTCGTTCAGTGTAGAATGCAAAAATAAAAACAAGGTTAGATTGTTTAAATAAATTACAAGGGTTAATCTGATCAAGAACAGACTCATTTGCAACGGCAACCTGGGGAGCGATTAGGATGGCAAGGGCAATTGGGGAATCCACCTCATCACTGCCCTGGTCTGAATGTTCATTTGATGCAAGCACTATGTCACTCACCTCACGAGGGTCTGGTCTTGATTGCCTGGTTGGTTCCCCTGTCTGATGGAAATCATGTCAAAAATAATAAGAACAACACTGAAATATTTCCTCTGCTTATTTAAAACATGATCTGAATAAACTATAACATAATTTATTGATGGGGGAAAAACAGTTCCATCTCTGGCACAAAATGTAATTGGGTCAGCACAACATATTTCAGATTGGGTCAGTGAAAATGTAGTACACTAATATCTACTAGAGCTTACTCTATCACAGGTCTCTGTAGTACACAAATATCTACTAGAGCTTACTCTATCACAGGTCTCTGTAGTACACTAATATCTACTAGAGCTTACTCTATCACAGGTCTCTGTAGTACACTAATATCTACTAGAGCTTACTCTATCACAGGTTTCTGTAGTACACTAATATCTACTAGAGCTTACTCTATCACAGGTTTCTGTAGTACACTAATATCTACTAGAGCTTACTCTATCACAGGTCTCTGTAGTACACTAATATCTACTCTACTCTATCACAGGTCTCTGTAGTACTAATATCTACTAGAGCTTACTCTATCACAGGTCTCTGTAGTACACTAATATCTACTAGAGCTATCTATCACAGGTAGAGCTTATATCTACTAGAGCTTACTATAATATCTACTAGGTCTCTGTCACAGTACACAGGTCTCTGTAGTACACTAATATCTACTAGAGCTTACTCTATCACAGGTCTCTGTAGTACACTAATATCTACTAGAGCTTACTCTATCACAGGTCTCTGTAGTACACTAATATCTACTAGAGCTACTCTATCACAGGTCTCTACTCTATCACAGGTCTCTGTAGTACTAGAGCTTACTCTATCACAGGTCTCTGGTACACTAATATCTACTAGAGCTTACTCTATCACAGGTCTCTGTAGTACACTAATATCTACTAGAGCTTACTCTATCACAGGTCTCTGTAGTACACTAATATCTACTAGAGCTTACTCTATCACAGGTTTCTGTAGTACACTAATATCTACTAGAGCTTACTCTATCACAGGTCTCTGTAGTACACTAATATCTACTAGAGCTTACTCTATCACAGGTCTCTGTAGTACACTAATATCTACTAGAGCTTACTCTATCACAGGTCTCTGTAGTACACTAATATCTACTAGAGCTTACTCTATCACAGGTTTCTGTAGTACACTAATATCTACTAGAGCTTACTCTATCACAGGTTTCTTGCACTGAGTCAGTTGGTGCCGCATCTGAATCAGAAGATTTCTCTGGGTGATCCTTGTTTGTAGTTTTAGTCCTCTTGTGATGACGTCTCCTGGATTTGTTCTGCAGAAATCAATCAGCACATCAGTAAATAATGGTCTTGTACAACCATGGCACGCTCTTTCTAATCTAATTATGAGTTGGCATTTACAGTAGTGGATAGATAGATTGGTGGACGGCCAGACAGCTTTGCATACACATCCTACATGTATCTAATAGTGCATGAACACAGACATACCCAGTACACAGACATAACATCAATTGTGTGCCTACTGCATGACACAACAATATGCTTAATTATTTTAAACAGAATGTAGGTTGAAGAGAAATGTGCCTACCCTCACTGGCCTCTCATCGTTGTGCTCAAAATCTGAGGAGGCATCCGAGAGAATGATTGGGGTGTCTTTATGTCTTGAGCACGTGTAAATGCGCAGCATTCGCAGCTTGGTCTTCTCATACAGCTGGTTTACAGTGCAATCATGAGGTAGTGACTTCTGACTCAAATCACGAATGTCAAAATCGAACTTCCCAGTAGGTCCTTTGGCAGAATGTCCATCTGGGAAGAATACATCTTTTCCTATCTCTAGGAGCTCACCCACGTTTACCGTTTTCTGCACAGACAGGTGCCGTGTTCCACCTCCACCTTTTGTTTGGACCTGGTGATACTCGCACTTCTCAAAGTGAAGCCATCCCATTTCGACCCGCCGTGTATCTTTGACTGCATGTTTATTGCCGATCGGTCTGTGTTCGGCTGTGTCACTGTTGGCCGAGGGTCTTCCTTCTATTTTTTCCCGAACCCTGTGCATCAGAGCTGACTTCACTGTCTCACTGGTACTGTTCGTCAAAGCTCTTTGACGACAAAATGCTCGAAGAGCAAGTCGGTCTCCATATCTATTGATATATTGGCCTAGCTCTTCATCCGTCATTAAAGCTATTACATTGACGTCGATCTGAAAAATGCATGGCAAAAGGAAAAACATTCAAAAAATGTAGTCAGCACAGGCTAAAATTAACATAACGTTACCATGGAGCGCTAGCAAAAGTAGTCTAGTTAGTATCGCTAACAGTCTAAAGTGAACAATACAATGAATTCACAGGGAGATAACTTACCTTATCATCATTAAGTTTAATTAGAATATTGTCTGGTATATTTCGACTTTTAAGGAACGTTTCCAACTCATCTGTAGCCGCCATTCTTTCTAACCAGCACTGGAACTGTTCATTCAATATAGTGCGATATGGGGACATAAGTTACAATAGCACTATGTCCACGAACAGGTGAAATGTTCTAGTTTCGCGTGAGCACGTGATAGTTTCGCGTGAGCACGTGAAACTAAACGTAATATTTTTTTATTTTTTTTCTCATGTTCCCTTAGGGGCTCCGTAGGGGCTCAACTGTTATCTTTTCCAAGAAATGTCAGTCAAAATGTGAAGGAACTACCCTCTGATTAGTTTACTTTTCTTTCTTTTCCCCAGTATTTATTTTAATTAATTATCTTCCCCCAGTGCTGTGTTCTTACTCTTGTATTCGTCATGTATTTATTTTATTTCTTTAGGTCCTTGTTTTTGGGTGTGTACTCTGTGTATGTTTCTGTCTGGATGTGTGGGTATGTGGATGGGTGGGGTGGTAATTGGGACAGTTTTGGGATTGGGAGGGGGGGGGGCAGTGATCTACTAACCTTCAATGTTACCAATGTCACCCTGTTCAATAAATATATTTAAATACCTTTATTATAATTCATTATGTTAAATCTGGGACATTGCAATTCAATTACAGAAGCAGGAATGTTTGTCAACAATTAAATACATACATTCTACTGACATCAATGTTTACAAACAATAAACAATAACAACCAGATGAATAATTTGTAAATGAGAAGGTTTTACAGACCAGTGTGGTGATTCAGTCTATTGAATAAAGACTCTAGTTTACAGGTTACATCTTTAGTGATCAAATCAGGAATATTTACAATTATATGATATATAAAATGATATATATATATATATATAATATCATTAATAGTAATCTGCATATCTGTCATCACATGATGGTGTATACAATACTACTAATAACAATATCAACACCATAATATCATTAATAGTAATCTGTATATCTGCCATCACATGATGGTGTATACAATACTACTAATAACAATATCATCACCATAATATCATTAATAGTAATCTGCATATCTGTCATCACATGATGGTGTATACAATACTACTAATAACAATATCAACACCATAATATCATTAATAGTAATCTGTATATCTGCCATCACATGATGGTGTATACAATACTACTAATAACAATATCAACACCATAATATCATTAATAGTAATCTGTATATCTGCCATCACATGATGGTGTATACAATACTACTAATAACAATATCAACACCATAATATCATTAATAGAAATCTGCATATCTGCCATCACATGATGGTGTTTACAATACTACTAATAACAATATCAACACCATAATATCATTAATAGTAATCTGCACATCTGTCATCACATGATGGTGTATACAATACTACTAATAACAATATCAACACCATAATATCATTAATAGTAATCTGCATATCTGTCATCACATGATGGTGTATACAATACTACTAATAACAATATCAACACCATAATATCATTAATAGTAATCTGCATATCTGTCATCACATGATGGTGTATACAATACTACTAATAACAATATCAACACCATAATATCATTAATAGTAATCTGCATATCTGTCATCACATGATGGTGTATACAATACTACTAATAACAATATCAACACCATAATATAATTAATAGTAATCTGTATATCTGCCATCACATGATGGTGTATACAATACTACTAATAACAATATCAACACCATAATATCATTAATAGTAATCTGCATATCTGCCATCACATGATGGTGTATACAATACTACTAATAACAATATCAACACCATAATATCATTAATAGTAATCTGTATATCTGTCATCACATGATGGTGTATACAATACTACTAATAACAATATCAACACCATAATATCATTAATAGTAATCTGCATATCTGCCATCACATGATGGTGTTTACAATACTACTAATAACAATATCAACACATTAATATCATTAATAGTAATCTGCATATCTGCCATCACATGATGGTGTTTACAAAACTACTAATAACAATATCAACACAATAATATCATTAAGAGTAATCTGCATATCTGTCATCACATGATGGTGTATACAATACTACTAATAACAATATCAACACCATAATATCATTAATAGTAATCTGCATATCTGTCATCACATGATGGTGTATACAATACTACTAATAACAATATCAACACCATAATATAATTAATAGTAATCTGCATATCTGTCATCAAATGGTGGTGTATACAATACTACTAATAACAATATCAACACCATAATATCATTAATAGTAATCTGCATATCTGCCATCACATGATGGTGTATACAATACTACTAATAACAATATCAACACCATAATATCATTAATAGTAATCTGTATATCTGTCATCACATGATGGTGTATACAATACTACTAATAACAATATCAACACCATAATATCATTAATAGTAATCTGCATATCTGCCATCACATGATGGTGTTTACAATACTACTAATAACAATATCAACACCATAATATCATTAATAGTAATCTGCATATCTGCCATCACATGATGGTGTTTACATGATACTACTACTAATAACAATATCAACACCATAATATCATTAATAGTAATCTGCATATCTGTCATCACATGATGGTGTATACAATACTACTAATAACAATATCAACACCATAATATCATTAATAGTAATCTGTATATCTGCCATCACATGATGGTGTATACAATACTACTAATAACAATATCAACACCATAATATCATTAATAGTAATCTGCATATCTGTCATCACATGATGGTGTATACAATACTACTAATAACAATATCAACACCATAATATCATTAATAGTAATCTGCATATCTGCCATCACATGATGGTGTATACTAATAACTACTAATAACAATATCAATGATGGTGTATACAATACACAATAATATAATATCATTAATAGTAATCTGCATATCTGCCATCACATGATGGTGTTTACAATACTACTAATAACAATATCAACACCATAATATCATTAATAGTAATCTGCATATCTGTCATCACATGGTGGTGTATACAATACTACTAATAACAATATCAACTCCATAATATCATTAATAGTAATCTGCATATCTGTCATCACATGGTGGTGTACACAATACTACTAATACCAATATCAACACCATAATATCATTAATAGTAATCTGCATATCTGTCATCACATGATGGTGTATACAATACTACTAATAACAATATCAACACCATAATATCATTAATAGTAATCTGTGTATCTGCCATCACATGATGGTGTATACAATACTACTAATAACAATATCAACACCATAATATCATTAATAGTAATCTGTATATCTGTCATCACATGATGGTGTTTACAATACTACTAATAACAATATCAACACAATAATATCATTATTAGTAATCTGCATATCTGTCATCACATGATGGTGTATACAATACTACTAATAACAATATCAACACCATAATATCATTAATAGTAATCTGCATATCTGTCATCACATGATGGTGTATACAATACTACTAATAACAATATCAACACCATAATATCATTAATAGTAATCTGTATATCTGCCATCACATGATGGTGTATACAATACTACTAATAACAATATCAACAACATAATATAATTAATAGTAATCTGTATATCTGCCATCACATGATGTATACAATACTACTAATAACAATATCAACACCATAATATCATTAATAGTAATCTGCATATCTGTCATCACATTATGGTGTATACAATACTACTAATAACAATATCAACACCATAATATCATTAATAGTAATCTGCATATCTGCCATCACATGATGGTGTTTGCAATACTACTAATAACAATATCAACACCATAATATCATTAATAGTAATCTGCATATCTGTCATCACATGGTGGTGTATACAATACTACTAATAACAATATCAACACCATAATATCATTAATAGTAATCTGTATATCTGCCATCACATGATGGTGTATACAATACTACTAATAACAATATCAACACCATAATATCATTAATAGTAATCTGCATATCTGTCATCACATGGTGGTGTATACAATACTACTAATAACAATATCAACACCATAATATCATTAATAGTAATCTGTATATCTGCCATCACATGATGGTGTATACAATACTACTAATAACAATATCAACACCATAATATCATTAATTGTAATCTGCATATCTGTCATCACATGATGGTGTTTACAATACTACTAATAACAATATCAACAACATAATATCATTAATAGTAATCTGCATATCTGTCATCAAATGGTGGTGTATACAATACTACTAATAACAATATCAACACCATAATATCATTAATAGTAATCTGCATATCTGTCATCACATGATGGTGTATACAATACTACTAATAACAATATCAACACCATAATATAATTTATAGTAATCTGCATATCTGCCATCACATGATGGTGTTTACAATACTACTAATAACAATATCAACACAATAATATCATTAATAGTAATCTGTATATCTGCCATCACATGATGGTGTATACAATACTACTAATAACAATATCAACACCATAATATCATTAATAGTAATCTGCATATCTGCCATCACATGATGGTGTATACAATACTACTAATAACAATATCAACACCATAATATCATTAATAGTAATCTGTATATCTGTCATCACATGATGGTGTATACAATACTACTAATAACAATATCAACACCATAATATCATTAATAGTAATCTGCATATCTGTCATCACATGATGGTGTATACAATACTACTAATAACAATATCAACACCATAATATCATTAATAGTAATCTGCATATCTGTCATCACATGATGGTGTATACAATACTACTAATAACAATATCAACACCATAATATCATTGATAGTAATCTGCATATCTGTCATCTTATGATGGTGTATACAATACTACTAATAACAATATCAACACCATAATATCATTAATAGTAATTTGTATATCTGTCATCACATGATGGTGTTTACAATACTACTAATAACAATATCAACACCATAATATCATTAATAGTAATCTGCATATCTGTCATCACATGATGGTGTATACAATACTACTAATAACAATATCAACACCATAATATCATTAATAGTAATCTGTATATCTGTCATCACATGATGGTGTATACAATACTACTAATAACAATATCTTCAGTTATAATGAACACCATGTTGTGTTTGACGCAGGGACCATCTGACACAGAGACACTGAGGAGTTATAATAAACATCATGTTGTGTTTGACACAGGGACAATCTGACACAGAGACACTGAGGAGTTATAATAAACATCATTTTGTGTTTGACACAGGGATCATCTGACACAGAGACACTGAGGAGTTATAATAAACATCATGTTGTGTTTGACACAGGGACCATCTGACACAGAGACACTGAGTTATAATAAAGATCATGTTGTGTTTGACACAGGGACCATCTGACACAGAGACACTGAGCCATTAACCCAAAACCCTAGATAGAGCGGCTCAGTGAATGTGGTGTTGAATGTGTACAGGTGGGTCAGTGTGTCAGAGGAAACCCTGTAGAAGGACAGAGTGCCGGTCCAGATACATTCCTACTCTGTGGGGGTCTGAGGGGGTGACAGATATGCGAGTACTGTTCTTATTGTGACAGACAGTGTACCTGTTACCAACACACTTCAGACTCCAGGACTTCTCATTGTATCCAATCCTACAGTCACCCCCTCTCCTGTTGATTCCTGTATATGTCACTCCTATATAAGCCACTATCCCACTCTACCTCCCAGTAAAAGCGTCCAGACCCTCTCTACACAACACCTGTGGTCAGTAGTCAAATCTCTCTGGGTGATCAGGATACGGCTGCTTCTCACTCCTACATGTCACCTTTCTGTTCTCCTCAGACAGAGAGAGGTTTCTGTGTGCTGTGTTTAGGTCCAGTGTGAGATCACACACATCTGATGGATGAGACACAATATTACACATCATCATTCATATTATACACACACATCTGATGGATGAGACACAATATTACACATCATCATTCATATTATACACACACACACATCTGATGGATGAGACACAATATTACAAATCAGCATTCATATTATACACACATCTGATGGATGAGACACAAAATTACACATCATCATTCATATTATACACACACACATCTGATGGATGAGACACAATATTACAAATCATCATTCATATTATACACACACATCTGATGGATGAGACACAATATTACACATCATCATTCCTATTATATACACACATCTAATGGATGAGACACACAATTACACATCATCATTCATATTATACACACACATCTGATGGATGAGAAACAATATTACAAATCATCATTCATATTATACACACACATCTGATGGATGAGACACAATATTACACATCATCATTCATATTATACACAGACATCTGATGGATGAGACACAATATTACACATCATCATTCATATTATACACACACACATCTGATGGATGAGACACAATATTACACATCATCATTCATATTATACACACACACACATCTGATGGATGAGACACAATATTACACATCATCATTCATATTATACACACACACACACACACACATCTGATGGATGAGACACAATATTACACATCATCATTCATATTATACACACACATCTGATGGATGAGACACAATATTACACATCATCATTCATATTATACACACACACACACACATCTGATGGATGAGACACAATATTACACATCATCATTCATATTATACACACACATCTGATTGATGAGACACAATATTACACATCATCATTCATATTATATACACACACATCTGATGGATGAGACACAATATTACACATCATCATTCATATTATACACACATCTGATGGATGAGACACAATATTACACATCATCATTCATATTATACACACACATCTGATGGATGAGACACAATATTACACATCATCATTCATATTATACACACACATCTGATGGATGAGACACAATATTACACATCATCATTCATATTATACACACACATCTGATGGATGAGACACAATATTACACATTATCATTCATATTATACACACACACACATCTGATGGATGAGACACAATATTACACATCATCATTCATATTATACACACACACATCTGATGGATGAGACACAATATTACACATCATCATTCATATTATACACAGACATCTGATGGATGAGACACAATATTACACATCATCATTCATATTATACACACACATCTGATGGATGAGACACAATATTACACATCATCATTCATATTATACACACACACATCTGATGGATGAGACACAATATTACACATCATCATTCATATTATACACACACACACACATCTGATGGATGAGACACAATATTACACATCATCATTCATATTATACACACACACACATCTGATGGATGAGACACAATATTACACATCATCATTCATATTATACACACACACATCTGATGGATGAGACACAATATTACACATCATCATTCATATTATACACACACATCTGATGGATGAGACACAATATTACACATCATCATTCATATTATACACACACATCTGATGGATGAGACACAATATTACACATCATCATTCATATTATACACACACATCTGATGGATGAGACACAATATTACACATCATCATTCATATTATACACACACACACATCTGATGGATGAGACACAATATTACACATCATCATTCATATTATACACACACATCTGATGGATGAGACACAATATTACACATCATCATTCATATTATATACACACACATTTGATGGATGAGACACAATATTACACATCATCATTCATATTATACACACACATCTGATTGATGAGACACAATATTACACATCATCATTCATATTATATACACACACATCTGATGGATGAGACACAATATTACACATCATCATTCATATTATACACACACATCTGATGGATGAGACACAATATTACACATCATCATTCATATTATACACACACATCTGATGGATGAGACACAATATTACACATCATCATTCATATTATACACACACACATCTGATGGATGAGACACAATATTACACATCATCATTCATATTATACACAGACATCTGATGGATGAGACACAATATTACACATCATCATTCATATTATACACACACACACACACATCTGATGGATGAGACACAATATTACACATCATCATTCATATTATACACACACATCTGATGGATGAGACACAATATTACACATCATCATTCATATTATACACACACACACATCTGATGGATGAGACACAATATTACACATCATCATTCATATTATACACACACATCTGATGGATGAGACACAATATTACACATCATCATTCATATTATATACACACACATCTGATGGATGAGACACAATATTACACATCATCATTCATATTATACACACACATCTGATGGATGAGACACAATATTACACATCATCATTCATATTATACACACACATCTGATGGATGAGACACAATATTACACATCATCATTCATATTATACACACACATCTGATGGATGAGACACAATATTACACATCATCATTCATATTATACACACACATCTGATGGATGAGACACAATATTACACATCATCATTCATATTATACACACACATCTGATGGATGAGACACAATATTACACATCATCATTCATATTATACACACACATCTGATGGATGAGACACAATATTACACATCATCATTCATATTATACACACACACACACACATCTGATGGATGAGACACAATATTACACATCATCATTCATATTATACACACACATCTGATGGATGAGACACAATATTACACATCATCATTCATATTATACACACACATCTGATGGAAGAGACACAATATTACACATCATCATTCATATTATACACACACACATCTGATGGATGAGACACAATATTACACATCATCATTCATATTATACACACACATCTGATGGATGAGACACAATATTACACATCATCATTCATATTATACACACACATCTGATGGATGAGACACAATATTACACATCATCATTCATATTATACACACACATCTGATGGATGAGACACAATATTACACATCATCATTCATATTATACACACACATCTGATGGATGAGACACAATATTACACATCATCATTCATATTATACACACACATCTGATGGATGAGACACAATATTACACATCATCATTCATATTATACACACACACATCTGATGGATGAGACACAATATTACACATCATCATTCATATTATACACACACACACACACATCTGATGGATGAGACACAATATTACACATCATCATTCATATTATACACACATCTGATGGATGAGACACAATATTACACATCATCATTCATATTATACACACACACATCTGATGGATGAGACACAATATTACACATCATCATTCATATTATACACACACATCTGATGGATGAGACACAATATTACACATCATCATTCATATTATACACACACACATCTGATGGATGAGACACAATATTACACATCATCATTCATATTATACACACACACACACACATCTGATGGATGAGACACAATATTACACATCATCATTCATATTATACACACACATCTGATGGATGAGACACAATATTACACATCATCATTCATATTATACACACACATCTGATGGATGAGACACAATATTACACATCATCATTCATATTATACACACACATCTGATGGATGAGACACAATATTACACATCATCATTCATATTATACACACACACACACACATCTGATGGATGAGACACAATATTACACATCATCATTCATATTATACACACACACATCTGATGGATGAGACACAATATTACACATCATCATTCATATTATACACACACATCTGATGGATGAGACACAATATTACACATCATCATTCATATTATACACACACACATCTGATGGATGAGACACAATATTACACATCATCATTCATATTATACACACACATCTGATGGATGAGACACAATATTACACATCATCATTCATATTATACACACACATCTGATGGATGAGACACAATATTACACATCATCATTCATATTATACACACACACATCTGATGGATGAGACACAATATTACACATCATCATTCATATTATACACACACATCTGATGGATGAGACACAATATTACACATCATCATTCATATTATACACACACATCTGATGGATGAGACACAATATTACACATCATCATTCATATTATACACACACACATCTGATGGATGAGACACAATATTACACATCATCATTCATATTATACACACACTGATGGATGAGACACACACATCTGATGGATGAGACACAATATTACACATCATCATTCATATTATACACACACACACATCTGATGGATGAGACACAATATTACACATCATCATTCATATTATACACACACATCTGATTGATGAGACACAATATTACACATCATCATTCATATTATATACACACACATCTGATGGATGAGACACAATATTACACATCATCATTCATATTATACACACACATCTGATGGATGAGACACAATATTACACATCATCATTCATATTATATACACACATCTGATGGATGAGACACAATATTACACATCATCATTCATATTATACACACACATCTGATGGATGAGACACAATATTACACATCATCATTCATATTATACACACACATCTGATGGATGAGACACAATTATACACATCATCATTCATATTATACACACACATCTGATGGATGAGACACAATATTACACATCATCATTCATATTATACACACACATCTGATAAATGAGACACAATATTACAAATCATCATTCATATTATACACACACACACATCTGATGGATGAGACACAATATTACACATCATCATTCATATTATACAGACACACACCTGATGGATGAGACACAATATTACACATCATCATTCATATTATACACACACACACACATCTGATGGATGAGACACAATATTACACATCATCATTCATATTATACACACACACATCTGATGGATGAGACACAATATTACACATCATCATTCATATTATACACACACACATCTGATGGATGAGACACAATTATACACATCATCATTCATATTATACACACACATCTGATGGATGAGACACAATATTACACATCATCATTCATATTATACACACACATCTGATAAATGAGACACAATATTACAAATCATCATTCATATTATACACATCATCATTCATATTACACATCTGATGGATGAGACACAATATTACACATCATCATTCATATTTTACAGACACACACCTGATGGATGAGACACAATATTACACATCATCATTCATATTATACACACACACACACACATCTGATGGATGAGACACAATATTACACATCATCATTCATATTATACACACACACATCTGATGGATGAGACACAATATTACACATCATCATTCATATTATACACACACACACACACACATCTGATGGATGAGACACAATATTACACATCATCATTCATATTATACACACACACATCTGATGGATGAGACACAATATTACACATCATCATTCATATTATACACACACACATCTGATGGATGAGACACAATATTACACATCATCATTCATATTATACACACACATTTGATGGATGAGACACAATTATACACATCATCATTCATATTATACACACACATCTGATGGATGAGAAACAATATTACACATCATCATTCATATTAAACACACACATCTGATGGATGAGACACAATAATACACATCATCATTCATATTAAACACACACATCTGATGGATGAGACACAATATTACACATCATCATTCATATTATACACACACACATCTGATGGATGAGACACAATATTACACATCATCATTCATATTATACACACACACATCTGATGGATGAGACACAATATTACACATCATCATTCATATTATACACACACATCTGATGGATGAGACACAATATTACACATCATCATTCATATTATACACACACACACACACATCTGATGGATGAGACACAATATTGCACATCATCATTCATATTATACACACACATCTGATGGATGAGACACAATATTACACATCATCATTCATATTATACACACACACACACATCTGATGGATGAGACACAATATTACACATCATCATTCATATTATACACACACACATCTGATGGATGAGACACAATATTACACATCATCATTCATATTATACACACACACATCTGATGGATGAGACACAATATTACACATCATCATTCATATTATACACACACACATCTGATGGATGAGACACAATATTACACATCATCATTCATATTATACACACACACATCTGATGGATGAGACACAATATTACACATCATCATTCATATTATACACACACATCTGATGGATGAGACACAATATTACACATCATCATTCATATTATACACACACATCTGATGGATGAGACACAATATTACACATTATCATTCATATTATACACACACACATCTGATGGATGAGACACAATATTACACATCATCATTCATATTATACACACACACATCTGATGGATGAGACACAATATTACACATCATCATTCATATTATACACACACATCTGATGGATGAGACACAATATTACACATCATCATTCATATTATACACACACATCTGATGGATGAGACACAATATTACACATCATCATTCATATTATACACACACACACATCTGATGGATGAGACACAATATTACACATCATCATTCATATTATACACACACACACACACATCTGATGGATGAGACACAATATTACACATCATCATTCATATTATACACACACATCTGATTGATGAGACACAATATTACACATCATCATTCATATTATATACACACACATCTGATGGATGAGACACAATATTACACATCATCATTCATATTATACACACACATCTGATGGATGAGACACAATATTACACATCATCATTCATATTATATACACACATCTGATGGATGAGACACAATATTACACATCATCATTCATATTATACACACACATCTGATGGATGAGACACAATATTACACATCATCATTCATATTATACACACACATCTGATGGATGAGACACAATATTACACATCATCATTCATATTATACACACACATCTGATGGATGAGACACAATATTACACATCATCATTCATATTATACACACACACATCTGATGGATGAGACACAATATTACACATCATCATTCATATTATACACACACATCTGATGGATGAGACACAATATTACACATCATCATTCATATTATACACACACATCTGATGGATGAGACACAATATTACACATCATCATTCATATTATACACACACACATCTGATGGATGAGACACAATATTACACATCATCATTCATATTATACACACACATCTGATGGATGAGACACAATATTACACATCATCATTCATATTATACACACACATCTGATGGATGAGACACAATATTACACATCATCATTCATATTATACACACACACATCTGATGGATGAGACACAATATTACACATCATCATTCATATTATACACACACATCTGATGGATGAGACACAATATTACACATCATCATTCATATTATACACACACACATCTGATGGATGAGACACAATATTACACATCATCATTCATATTATACACACACATCTGATGGATGAGACACAATATTACACATCATCATTCATATTATACACACACACATCTGATGGATGAGACACAATATTACACATCATCATTCATATTATACACACACATCTGATGGATGAGACACAATATTACACATCATCATTCATATTATACACACACATCTGATGGATGAGACACAATATTACACATCATCATTCATATTATACACACACACATCTGATGGATGAGACACAATATTACACATCATCATTCATATTATACACACACACACATCTGATGGATGAGACACAATATTACACATCATCATTCATATTATACACACACATCTGATGGATGAGACACAATATTACACATCATCATTCATATTATACACACACACACATCTGATGGATGAGACACAATATTACACATCATCATTCATATTATACACACACATCTGATGGATGAGACACAATATTACACATCATCATTCATATTATACACACACACACACACACACATCTGATGGATGAGACACAATATTACACATCATCATTCATATTATACACACACATCTGATTGATGAGACACAATATTACACATCATCATTCATATTATATACACACACATCTGATGGATGAGACACAATATTACACATCATCATTCATATTATACATCTGATGGATGAGACACACATCTGATCTGATGAGAGACACAATATTACACATCATCATTCATATTATATACACACACATCTGATGGATGAGACACAATATTACACATCATCATTCATATTATACACACACATCTGATTGATGAGACACAATATTACACATCATCATTCATATTATATACACACACATCTGATGGATGAGACACAATATTACACATCATCATTCATATTATACACACACATCTGATGGATGAGACACAATATTACACATCATCATTCATATTATACACACACATCTGATGGATGAGACACAATATTACACATCATCATTCATATTATACACACACATCTGATGGATGAGACACAATATTACACATTATCATTCATATTATACACACACACACATCTGATGGATGAGACACAATATTACACATCATCATTCATATTATACACACACACATCTGATGGATGAGACACAATATTACACATCATCATTCATATTATACACAGACATCTGATGGATGAGACACAATATTACACATCATCATTCATATTATACACACATCTGATGGATGAGACACAATATTACACATCATCATTCATATTATACACACACACATCTGATGGATGAGACACAATATTACACATCATCATTCATATTATACACACACACACATCTGATGGATGAGACACAATATTACACATCATCATTCATATTATACACACACATCTGATGGATGAGACACAATATTACACATCATCATTCATATTATACACACACATCTGATGGATGAGACACAATATTACACATCATCATTCATATTATACACAGACACAATATTACACATCATCATTCATATTATACACACACATCTGATGGATGAGACACAATATTACACATCATCATTCATATTATACACACACATCTGATGGATGAGACACAATATTACACATCATCATTCATATTATACACACACATCTGATGGATGAGACACAATATTACACATCATCATTCATATTATACACACACATCTGATGGATGAGACACAATATTACACATCATCATTCATATTATACACACACACACATCTGATGGATGAGACACAATATTACACATCATCATTCATATTATACACACACACTGATATGAGACACAAATGGATGAGACAATATTACACATCATTTCATATTATACACACACATCTGATTTTGAGACACAATATTTTTCATCATTCATATTATATACAACACATCTGATGGATGAGACACAATATTACACATCATCATTCATATTATACACACCAGCCTGTTATTTTAAAATAATGACAAGCTACAGTTATTTTATTTTTTCAGTAAATTTACTGTAATATTTTATCAGTAGTTTTTCTCAGAAAGGTGGCTGGCCTTTTAGGGATAGGGTAAAGCTCAGTCATAAAGGAACTCGGAGTAGAGCCGCTGCTCCTTTGCAAAAAGGAGCCAGTTGAATTATCTTGTAAAATGAACAACCTGGGCCCTGTTATTTCCAGGCACGTAGCTGGGAGGAGACCTCGGGGAAGACCCAGGACTAGGTGGAGAGATTATATCTCCACACTGGCCTGGGAACGCTACCCAGTCAGAGCTGGCTATTTTGCCCGGGAAAGGGAAGTTTTCCCCTGCTAGAGCTGCTACCCCGACCCGACCCCGGATAAGCGGTTGAAGATGAGATGAGATGAGAATTATGATATTTGCCTGTTATTAAATGTTTTGCTCGTTATATGAAGGTTTATCTCCATAGTGACAATTTAAGTATTTTTTTTATTTTAAGGTACCATCATTTCCGGACTATAGAGCGCACCTGAATATAAGCCGCACCCACTGAAGTTTAAAACAAATATTATTTTGAACATAAATAAGCCACACTGGTCTTTAAGCGTACATTTAACGGTAAATTGAAACAAATGAACTTTACACAGGCTTTAACGAAACACGGGTTGCAACAAAAATAATTACGCTTTAACGAAACAGTTTCACCACCGTCAGAGGTAGTTTTATTCATTTAAATGAATATGCTTAAAATGTGTGTCTTAAGTGTGTCACGATCTGCCTTTTGGCAGATGGCAAGGAATAGACACAATTGCAGAGAATAATTTCCAAAACAGGGTTTTTATTCTCATCCAGGCACAACAGGCACTGAACATCAGAACTGAAACACTGAAACAGCAAAACCAAGGAGTAAACTCAAAACAGGAATACCACAAACTAAAACACAAGAAATCATGGACTAGAACCGAACTAAACACAAACGGACTAACAGACAGAACACAGCATGAAACACAAAGACTCTAACAGGACTGACAGTGAATGAAACCTCAAGGACTACTAAACGGGTACAGTAACTAGAAACAAAGACAGAACTAATAAACCTAGACACAGACTATGCACCACAACCAGACAAACCCAACCAATACACAGACTGACAGGAATACAGTACTAAGCACAAAACCTCCATACAAACAAACAGACTCAAGACAAACGAACCAACATACCTTAACAAAGCCCGACACTCAGTGACACAGGGAAGACTAAATACTTGAACGAACAAGGAAATACATCTAACAAATGACAAAGTAACATGCATACCGACATGGAACGCAGACATGACACAGACATAGAACTAGAACCCAACGTACCTGAAACAATGACCGACACAGACAAACTGACACAGACCAAGCTAAATGCAGACACTAACGAACTGAACACAGAACAGGTGAGAAACAAACACAGGTGTAAGACATTGTCCTTGAATAATTCTCACTGCTGGCAAGGGAGTGGCCACACTGGCATAGAGGGGAACAGAGGCAGTCTCTTACAGTACCCCCCTCAAGGCGCGGCTCCAGAAGCGCCAAAACTAAAACAGAACCAACAGCTGCGGGGAGGCGGCCGAGGAGGTGGGGGGAAAGGCGGCCAGAACAAAAACCAAAAACCACAGGTTTCACGCCAATACCTGGAACGAGGACAGAGTCAAGAAAAATAGTCCAGTCTTCTCCGTGGGGCACAGGCAAACCTAGATGTTGAACCTGATAGAAATAGAGAGGTCCCGGCAGAACCAAGACATTGGTCCCGGGCAGAACAGAGAGCTGAGTCTGGTGATCGTAGCTGGGGAGACGGTCAGGAGGTCGTCCCGGCCGATGCGGATCAGGAGACCATATTGGCGGCGACGGATCAGGAGGTTGAATGGATGGCGACGGGTCAGGAGGCCAGATGGGCGGCGTTGGATCAGGTGGTCTATCCGGCGGAAGCGGGTCAGGAAGCAGCGCCGGAGGACATGGGTCAGGAGGCAGCGCCGGAGGACACGGGTCAGGTGGCCGCGCCGGCGGAGACGGGTCAGGTGGCCGGACAGGCGTAGGCGGAGCAGAGATCCGGAAGGACGGATGAGGGTCAGGAGGCCGGACAGGCAAGGACAGCTCGGGCGACCGGACAGGCAGGACGGCGGGTCAGGTGGTCTACCCGGCGGGAACGGGTCAGGAGGTCTACCCGGCGGGAGCAGATCTGGAGGTCGACCAGGCGGGTGCAGGTCTGGAGGTCGACCAGGCGGAGACGGGTCGGGAGGCAGTGCCGGAGGAGACGGGAGGTGCGGGAGGCCGTGCCGGAGGACACGGTTCGGGTGGCCGTGCCGGAGGACACGGTTCGGGGCCGTGCCGTGGTGGCCGTGCCGGAGGACACGGTTCGGGTGGCCGTGCCGGAGGACACGGTTCGGGTGGCCGTGCCGGAGGACACGGTTCGGGTGGCCGTGCCGGAGGACACGGTTGCGGGAGGCCGAGGCCGGGGAACTGGCTTTGGCCTTGCAACAGTCCTTGGCCCGGCAACTGGCTCGGCCAGGATGACGGCCTCGGGCATTGGACGGAGCTCGAGAACAGGACGGGGCTCGGGAACAGGACTGGAGTCAGGATGGGGGACAGAAGTGAGCTCTGGGGCTGGAGTGAGCTCTGGGGCTGGGACAGCCACGGGCTGGAGACACGGGGCTGGCTCAGGCAAGGTGAGCTCTGGGGCTGGGAACAGGGACTGGGACAGGCGGGGCAACAGGGACTGGGACAGGCGGGGAAACTGGGACTGGGACAGGCGGGGAAACTGGGACTGGGACAGGCGGGAAACTGGGACTGGGACAGGCAGGGAAACTGGGACAGGGACAGGCAGGGAAACTGGGACAGGGACAGGCAGGGAAACTGGGACAGGGACAGGCGGGGAAACTGGGACAGGGACAGGCGGGGAAACTGGGACAGGGACAGGCGGGGACAGGGACAGGCTGGGAAACTGGGACAGGCAAGGACACGGGGACTGGCTCAGGCAAGGACACGGGACTGGCTCAGGCAAGGACACGGGGACTGGCTCAGGCAAGGACACGGGGACTGGCTCAGGCAAGGGCACGGGGACTGGCTCAGGCTCAGGCAGGGGACTGGCTCAGGCAAGGGCACGGGGACTGGCTCAGGCAAGGGCGGGACTGGCTCAGGCAAGGGCACGGGGACTGGCTCAGGCAAGGGCACGGGGACTGGCTCAGGCAAGGGCACGGGGACTGGCTCAGGCAAGGGCACGGGGACTGGCTCAGGCAAGGGCACGGGGACTGGCTCAGGCAAGGGCACGGGGACTGGCTCAGGCAAGGGCACGGGGACTGGCTCAGGCAAGGGCACGGGGACTGGCTCAGGCAAGGGCACGGGGACTGGCTCAGGCAAGGGCACGGGGACTGGCTCAGGCAAGGGCACGGGGACTGGCTCAGGCAAGGGCACGGGGACTGGCTCAGGCAAGGGCACGGGGACTGGCTCAGGCAAGGGCACGGGGACTGGCTCAGGCAAGGGCACGGGGACTGGCTCAGGCAAGGGCACGGGGACTGGCTCAGGCAAGGGCACGGGGACTGGCTCAGGCAAGGGCACGGGGACTGGCTCAGGCAAGGGCACGGGGACTGGCTCAGGCAAGGGCACGGGACTGGCTCAGGCAAGGGCACGGGGACTGGCTCAGGCAAGGGCACGGGGACTGGCTCAGGCAAGGGCACGGGGACTGGCTCAGGCAAGGGCACGGGGACTGGCTCAGGCAAGGGCACGGGGACTGGCTCAGGCAGGCACGGGACTGGCTCAGGCAAGGGCACGGGACTGGCTCAGGCAAGGGCACGGGGACTGGCTCAGGCAAGGGCACGGGGACTGGCTCAGGCAAGGGCACGGGGACTGGCTCAGGCAAGGGCACGGGGACTGGCTCAGGCAAGGGCACGGGGACTGGCTCAGGCAAGGGCACGGGGACTGGCTCAGGCAAGGGCACGGGGACTGGCTCAGGCAAGGGCACGGGGACTGGCTCAGGCAAGGGCACGGGGACTGGCTCAGGCAAGGGCACGGGGACTGGCTCAGGCAAGGGCACGGGGACTGGCTCAGGCAAGGGCACGGGGACTGGCTCAGGCAAGGGCACGGGGACTGGCTCAGGCAAGGGCACGGGGACTGGCTCAGGCAAGGGCACGGGACTGGCTCAGGCAAGGGCACGGGGACTGGCTCAGGCAAGGGCACGGGGACTGGCTCAGGCAAGGGCACGGGGACTGGCTCAGGCAAGGGCACGGGGACTGGCTCAGGCAAGGGGGCACGGGGACTGGCACACGGGGACTGGCTCAGGCAAGGGCACGGGGACTGGCTCAGGCAAGGGGACTGGCTCAGGCAAGGGCACGGGGGACTGGCTCAGGCAAGGGCACGGGGACTGGCTCAGGCAAGGGCACTGGCTCAGGCAAGGGCACGGGGACTGGCTCAGGCAAGGGCACGGGGACTGGCTCAGGCAAGGGCACGGGGACTGGCAGGCAAGGGCACGGGGACTGGCTCAGGCAAGGGCACGGGGACTGGCTCAGGCAAGGGGACTGGCTCAGGCAAGGGCACGGGGACTGGCTCAGGCAAGGGCACGGGGACTGGCTCAGGCAAGGGCACGGGGACTGGCTCAGGCAAGGGCACGGGGACTGGCTCAGGCAAGGGCACGGGACTGGCTCAGGCAAGGGCACGGGCTGGCAGGCAAGGGCACGGGGACTGGCTCAGGCAAGGGCACGGGGACTGGCTCAGGCAAGGGCACGGGGACTGGCTCAGGCAAGGGCACGGGACTGGCTCAGGCAAGGGCACGGGGACTGGCTCAGGCAAGGGCACGGGACTGGCTCAGGCAAGGGCACGGGGACTGGCTCAGGCAAGGGCACGGGGACTGGCTCAGGCAAGGGCACGGGGACTGGCTCAGGCAAGGGCACGGGGACTGGCTCAGGCAAGGGCACGGGGACTGGCTCAGGCAAGGGCACGGGGACTGGCTCAGGCAAGGGCACGGGGACTGGCTCAGGCAAGGGCACGGGGACTGGCTCAGGCAAGGGCACGGGGACTGGCTCAGGCAAGGGCACGGGGACTGGCTCAGGCAAGGGCACGGGGACTGGCTCAGGCAAGGGCACGGGGACTGGCTCAGGCAAGGGCACGGGGACTGGCTCAGGCAAGGGCACGGGGACTGGCTCAGGCAAGGGCACTGGCTCAGGCAAGGGCACGGGGACTGGCTCAGGCAAGGGCACGGGGACTGGCTCAGGCAAGGGCACGGGGACTGGCTCAGGCAAGGGCACGGGGACTGGCTCAGGCAAGGGCACGGGGACTGGCTCAGGCAAGGGCACGGGGACTGGCTCAGGCAAGGGCACGGGGACTGGCTCAGGCAAGGGCACGGGGACTGGCTCAGGCAAGGGCACGGGGACTGGCTCAGGCAGGGCACGGGGACTGGCTCAGGCAAGGGCACGGGCTCAGGCAAGGGCACGGGGACTGGCTCAGGCAAGGGCACGGGGACTGGCTCAGGCAAGGGCACGGGGACTGGCTCAGGCAAGGGCACGGGGACTGGCTCAGGCAAGGGCACGGGGACAGGCTCAGGCAAGGGCACGGGGACTGGCTCAGGCAAGGGCACGGGAACTGGCCCAGGCAAGGAAACGGGCTCAGGAAGGGAAACAGGCTCAGGAAGGGAAACAGGCTCAGGAAGGGAAACAGGCTCAGGAAGGGAAACAGGCTCAGGAAGGCCGTATGGGTCATTTCGCACCTGCAGTACTTTCCTCCTTCCACCTCCGGTGTCTTCCAAAGGAGGAGGGCCATCATCAATGTCCTCCTCGTCTGAAAACTCCAGGTCCTCACCACTGTCCAGCAGTGAGACTTTCCCTGTCTTTTTCGCCGCTTGAGCCTGGTCAGCCATCTTGTGCTGTGGGGCGGCAGCCATCTTGTGCTGCGGGGCGGCAGCCATCTTGTGCTGCGGGGCGGCAGCCATCTTGTGCTGCGGGGCGGCAGCCATCTGGTGCTGCGGGGCGGCAGCCATCTTGTGCTGCGGGGCGGCAGCCATCTGGTGCTGCGGGGCGGCAGCCATCTGGTGCTGCGGGGCGGCAGCCATCTGGTGCTGCGGGGCGGCAGCCATCTTGTGCTGCGCGGCGGCAGCCATCTGGTGCTGCGGGGCGGCAGCCATCTTGTGCTGCGGGGCGACAGCCATCTTGTGCTGCGCGGCGACAGCCATCTTGTGCTGCGCGGCGACAGCCATCTTGTGCTGCGCGGCGACAGCCATCTTGTGCTGCGCGGTGACAGCCATCTTGTGCTGCGCGGCGACAGCCATCTTGTGCTGCGCGGTGACAGCCATCTTGTGCTGCGCGGCGGCAGCCATCCTGTGCTGCGGAGGAGATTCGAGCCCCAGCCGAATATAGTACTCCCGGCTGATTCTCTCCGCCTCGTCCTCCTCCTCTGGCTCCTCCCAGTACTCCTCTGAATCCTCCTCGGATTCAGCGCAGCGAGTCCTCTCCCACTCTCTCTGCTCCCAGTAACCCGCTGGTAGCCACATCGGTGGCGGCGCGGATGGTCGAGGAGGAAGGGGTGGTCCTCGCCTTATGGCGCATCGGCGCAAACATACTGGGAACTCCATTGGCGGCCCGTAAGTGGACGAGCAGCTCCTCATTCTCCGCTGTGTCGTAAATAGGTCGGTCATTCTGTCACGATCTGCCTTTTGGCAGATGGCAAGGAATAGACACAATTGCAGAGAATAATTTCCAAAACAGGGTTTTTATTCTCATCCAGGCACAACAGGCACTGAACATCAGAACTGAAACACTGAAACAACAAAACCAAGGAGTAAACTCAAAACAGGAATACCACAAACTAAAACACAAGAAATCATGGACTAGAACCGAACTAAACACAAACGGACTAACAGACAGAACACAGCATGAAACACAAAGACTCTAACAGGACTGACAGTGAATGAAACCTCAAGGACTACTAAACGGGTACAGTAACTAGAAACAAAGACAGAACTAATAAACCTAGACACAGACTATGCACCACAACCAGACAAACCCAACCAATACACAGACTGACAGGAATACAGTACTAAGCACAAAACCTCCATACAAACAAACAGACTCAAGACAAACGAACCAACATACCTTAACAAAGCCCGACACTCAGTGACACAGGGAAGACTAAATACTTGAACGAACAAGGAAATACATCTAACAAACGACAAAGTAACATGCATACCGACATGGAACGCAGACATGACACAGACATAGAACTAGAACCCAACGTACCTGAAACAATGACCGACACAGACAAACTGACACAGACCAAGCTAAATGCAGACACTAACGAACTGAACACAGAACAGGTGAGAAACAAACACAGGTGTAAGACATTGTCCTTGAATAATTCTCACTGCTGGCAAGGGGAGTGGCCACACTGGCATAGAGGGGAACAGAGGCAGTCTCTTACAAAGTGCTGTTGAGTTGTTATAGTAATTGTCTCTTAAAACAAAAATATGTTTGTTAAGTACACGTGAAACAGTATAGAAAATGAACGAGAGTGAATATTCTTCATTTAACAGCATATTTGTGTACTAAGAATCACATATATTAAAACTCTAAATACTTATGAGTACATATAATAAAGTATTACAAACAGTATAGATTATAATTAATTTATTGTAAATCTAGTTTTTTATTACTGTTATTCATATTTTTAAATCCAAACGCTTGCTTTGGCAATATGTACAGTGTAAAAGCCATTTTTGAATTTGAATGTGTATGATTGGCCAATGTGGCTGTCATCCAGCAAACTGGCCAATGAGCACTGAGCGCGCCTTAATTTGAAAGTACGTAGGTTTGAAGGAATGAATGAATTACGTGGATCATTATCTGGAATATTTAACATCTGCATGCCAAATTATTATTTGAGTACATTTTAGTTCCGGGATTTCAACGGAGAACAAAATAAAAATGGGAATATGGACACAGTAGAAGAATCAGGATCTGTTTGCTCTCCTAGCATGAACTTCACTTTATATCTGCTCTCCTGCTGGCGATATCAGGTATGAAAACATGTCATTGTTATTTTGCTAAGTTAATAACCTAACGTAGTGTTTGTGTTCATATCCATCATTTTGACTGTAACGTTGTCAGACTGTTATTTTAGCTAAATTACCGTGAGTAATTAACGTTAACTTATGTTACAGGTAACTTAATGTAGTAACGTTCGTTATCTAACATTAGCTTGTTAAACTCGGCATGATTCATGTTAGCAAACACAACGTTAATATTGAGTGTGGTTTTAGTCGAGATGGTTTGCTTATTCTGTTTACAGGCAGCAAATATATATAATACAATTAACGTTATGTTACTAACATTACAGACACTTGTTGCTGAGTCAACCTAATGTACAGCTCAGTAATAGTGTTAACTTTTCGTTACGTTGTAATAACGTAATTGTTCCTGCTTGTGTAATAAAGGTAGCAGTTTTGGTGAGTGCACGGTAACAGCCTTACTGCCTTCTGAAAATATTAAATTACATGTTATAATGCAGCCTAACTTCTGGTCACAATGTGTGTTTGAGAGAGAGAGAGATATGACTGACTGGTTTAGTCTAGTGTAATAATATGCTCATTAGAACTAACTGGAATCTTTTTGTGTCAGTCCCCTGCCGCCTTGTTAGCTTCAGATGGTCAGATGTGACTATTTCACACTAGATAGATTGATAGATAGATACTTCATTGATATGGGGAATTGCAGTGTAGCTGCAGCATTACACACAGTAACAACACAATAAAGTAAAAATAGTAAAAATATCAGTTGCAGTGAACAGTTAACAGCTTGTTATAACATCCAAAATGTTAACACACAAACATTGTGTAACTGTGAGGATTTAGGCTAATCTCGTTCTTGTTTAATTGATATTTAATTTACTTAACCCTAACAAACTGTTCATATCCAATGCCCTCACAGGTCCAAGAAACCCGGTCCAAGAAAGTCCTGATAAAAATATATCTATACCACCTTTTTGAACTACATGCCTGTCCCCCTGCTGTCAAAACGGGTACATTTTCACCTGAACAGTATGTGAGGGTAACGAACAGTTTAAGTTTCAATTCATGTAAATTCATGTTAAGTTCTATGTTCGTGTTTACATAAATTCACTAATATTAATGTAATTCCAGAGAGATGCTCATCAAGGGAAGGTGGTGATTGCCAAAGGGAAAAAGTAAGTTAAAAATGATATAGCCTATACTACAGAACATTTTAATTTGAATGTTTAAGAGGTATTTATATGAATTATACTATTTGCCTAATGAATCCTGATCAGTCTGAGAGACTGAATGAGGTTGAATGCTTATCATATGTACCATCCTTATCTCTTATCTGGTGTTCCTTATCTAGTTGAGTGTAAATAATTAGGGCTCCCTCATGAGTTTCCTCGTGGGTTGGCACCCTGGTAAAGCCTGCCATCATTGTGTGAATGGGTGATTGATATGTGACATGTGATATGACATGTATTGTAGAGTGCTTTGAGTGGTTGATTATTCTAGAAAAGCACTATATATGCAAGAACAATCCATTTACCATATTCTTCACTGTGTCCATCTGTACTTCACACAGCAAAGAACCTGTCATTGTGCATCACCTGTGTGATAACGAGAAGGCTGAAGAACCAGGAGTGACAAGATATTACCGGCTGCTGGGGTGCAGCATTAAACCCAGGGACAGGTAAGCAAGCCGAGGCAAAACATACAGAGAATGAAACCAAGTTCACATCAGTCATAATAATAATATTATGTAAGAATGAATGTATGTGTGAGGCTGTTCATTAATATTTTTGCATATGTCTCCATTAGTAAACTGACTAATAGTCTTTGTTTGTCTGTGTGTTTTCCCCTCATGAACCAGACATTTTGGAAATGAAAGGTCTCCTGCCACAAGATTTTAGGAGCCAGTGAGTATTCATGTTATCCTGACATAAAGACTGTGAATGTATAATGTGCATACTAGTGGCCATATCACTGCCAGTTTGTCAGCACAAAGACAAACAATATTGTACTCGTCTATATGCTGTGTAACCAGTGGTGCCAAATAGTTAACAATGGTTAAACAACTTTCTTCAAACATGAAAATGTACATAGTGGCACAAACATGAATTCCATTCCATTTTCTATGACTTTTCCATCATGCTGATCAGTAGTATTTGTAACACAATGGGAGTGCACAGTAATGTATGTTATCCAGGAAATAGCTTTGCAGTCCAATGGCCACTTTAACTAACCTAACCGATTTTAACATCCTTTCTGGGTAAAAACCTCTAACTTTAAAAAAGGTAGCTCACTTCAAAGGTCCAGACAAGCCACATTGACCTGAAAAGTTGTCATTTACACCATGTGTTTAGCAGAAGTCTTCAATGTAGCTTCTTAGCTGGGAGTTGTGTTAATGTACACACTGCTTGATTTGTGTGTGTGGGTTTGCTTGACCACAGTGCAGAGCTAAGAACCTGAGGATTCTTGAGTTGTTTTTTTGCATTTAAAACGTAGTCACTATTTTCTGCAGTTGTTTGGGAAAATGCTACAACACTGATTTCCTGTAAAAGTCCAGTAGTGTTAATTTAAAATGAACTATAAATAAAATCCTACTTCTTACAATAAAGACCTTTCTGTAATATATTTCTCTCTGTGTGTGTCCTCTCCAGGAGCAGATCCAGGCGATTACTGGCCATTTGGAAGAAGTCTGATATTTCTGCTGTGTTGCACCTCTGTGACAGATTTATTGACCTTGTGTGGTATGTTTTAATTTTACTTAATAATTCACTGTATAGTTAGAATTCTTAAATGCTATTAGAACTACCTTATACAGAGCCCCCAAGGGTTAAGAGAATGAAGAAGAAGAAGACCATAACTCCCTGAGCTCAACAGCACAATTTGTTGCTTCCTCCATCCATTTCAAAGGGAAAGTCTTGACATCCTTTTGATAGAAATGCTTACAGACACACATGTTACACACATGGAGAAGTACAATTGTTCGTTTTCAGTTTCTCCCCCTAAAGAACTGTTTGTGAATAATGTGTTGATATTGTAAATTTACATCGGAATACATTTAATAAAATGATTTTAGAATCAATAGTGATGTTGACTTAATTTGTAGTTTCCTACGACATTTCCTCGACATTTCATAATGTATATATTTTGTATTGCTTGAGTATGTTTTCAGTTGACGACATTCACAGTAATTTTGAAGATCATATGTTGGTGTCTGAACTTAATAATTTAGCGAATAACTGTAAAATAATCGTATTTTCCTGCAGAATTTTAGGATTGTTCCATTATTGAAGGTGAATAATCATAATTCTTTAAAATCTGTAAAGTAATAGTATTTACCTGCAATATTTTTACAATTGTCCATTTATTGAAGGTGATTGATCATAATTATTTGGGAAAATCTGTAAAATAACAGTATTTACCTTCCGAATTTTTAGGATTTTCCTTTATTGAAGGTGATTAAACATAATTATTTGGGAAAAATCTGTAAAATAATTGTATTTATCTGAATTATTTTTACAATTGTCCATTTATTGAAGGTGATTGATCATAATTATTTGGGAAAATCTGTAAAATAACAGTATTTATCTGCAGAATTTTACGATTATCCGTGTATTGAAGGTGATTAATTATTATTATTTGGGAAAATCTGTAAAATAATGGTATTTTCTTGTAGAAATTTTAGGATTCTCCCTTTATTGAAAGGGATTGATCATAATTATTTTGGGAAAAATCTGTAAAATAATGGTATTTTTCTGTAAATATTTTAATAAAATTTTCCGTTAATTTAATGTTTTTACACATTGTTTGATTTAGGGTATTTTACTTTAATTTTACGGTCAACGTTTGGCAGCCGTAGCTGCCAGTCATTGACCGTTTTTTTACGATATTTTTTTTTACAGTGCACATCTGATGGATGAGACACAATATTACACATCATCATTCCTATTATATACACACATCTAATGGATGAGACACACAATTACACATCATCATTCATATTATACACACACATCTGATGGATGAGAAACAATATTAC